>JAWPHD010012397.1:0-76106 GCA_037043455.1 Cyrtodaria siliqua
TCCTTGAGTCTTATATTTGCTCTACTTTAAATACCCGATTTCGACATGAGCTGGTGAACATGAAGTTACAAATAAAGACACGCCCACAAGAAGAAATCGATTGATATAGAGACTGTGGCGTCATATTGGCCTTGTTGGCTTATCCAATCACATTGCTTGAATTTCATATTGACCGAGTTTTCTCATATTGACCGAGTTTTCTCATATTGGCCAAGTTTCTCTAAATATTGTCCTTGTTTTTACCATATGATGCGTGCAGTTTCCTGCAAACGATGGCAGATATTAAGTAGTTAATTAATAAAATACCATGCAAACAATTGAATTGAATTGGGTTTTTAGGCGCACCAACGCATGAAAGGTTATATGGCGCCTAACAGAAATGAACATGCAAGGCTCATCCTACATGTACATCGAGATAAAATATGGAGAATGGGCCCAGAACCTTCTCACCTGCAGACTTGCTACAAATTCTATTGTAGACACTCCATTTACGCTGGAGTCACGTTTATTGTTTTTCTACCACTGCTCTAGTGATGTGAGCGAGATGGCACCTGAAACAATGCAGGGGTCATGATGAAGACCTTTAATGAGCATGAATGAATGAATGGTGTTTTACGGCACGTCGACACAAAAATAGGTCATGATGTGCGCAAAAACTGATGAAAGATGAAGAATTAATGAACAAAAAAATGATAAAGTGAACATGAATTTGTGGGGGTGGGGGTGTTCTACCCCACTGCCTACCTCTCCAACGGGATCTGCAGTGGAACCACACGGGGCCCATACAAACAAATCAGTCTAGATGGGTGATGTTTACAAACAGGGATTTATGACAATGTCATATACCCACATTCTTGCCTTATCTGAAATGGGCAATCAAAATGAAATGTCAGTGATTTGGATTGTCAGAATTTTAGTTGAGCCTGGATTACCTGTAAATTCACCTGAATATTCAAAATATTTACAATGTACATCAAGTGAGAAAATACAGTGCATTGTTGAGTTTCTGTGTCAATATAAAAAGGGTTAAACAGTACAGATAATATCAGTTATGGATAGACTTTGATTCTGGAGGTAATGATTGAAGAAAGATAATTCCTTTGAAGGTAAGGATATAAATTATGTATTAGGGCACACAATTTATTATATTCAGTCACAGTTTACTGAAATGGGATACACTAACTAACATAATATAATTATGAATTTTTTGAAATATTCACGGCTCCATTGCATTTCTATGTCATTGTTGATGTATTTATAGCTGTTTAAAGTGAAGCAATATTTTTAGTTTATCTCTCTTTTTTTGGTCCAGAGATAGAATATCTTACCAACTTAGTTGGATATGTTTAACTTTAAGAAACTAACCTGCCAAATAAGGACAACATTATACAGCGAAACCATTTTTCAAAATGATCCAAGTGTTCAGGTCATATAATAACATGTATGTGCCAATTAAAAGTATAGGTTTATTCACGAGTTCTTAAAATACCCATGATCGAATATGCGTAAAATGAATTATGAGCTGGTAACTCTTAAATCGACCTACAGTTTTTGAGTTTGGTCTGGCTGGTTAAAGGAAGTACATCAGGATTGGTCTTATTTTGAGGATTGTTCAACTACATTGTTTATGTTTTTAATAACAATAAAATAAATGAGCTATAAAACACCAAAAGAAATTATGCTGAACATATAAAATAAACAACGCAACGAAGGTATTTGCTAACTATGGTGATGTGCCAGGGATAGCTATTTTAAACTTGGCTATAAAATAAATCGCAATGCATTGCAAAGTGAGCGTCATGTGTAGATATCGCCAGCTTGCTCGGCATGACAGCTATTTATAACTTGGGGATTACTCTACAAACTTTTAAGACTTGTAAATTATAATTTATAATTATTGCGCTGTGTTTTATAGGAAAGTGTTATTGTTCCATATATATCTATGAACTATTTCACGTTTTAAATTGATCATTTTATTGTCTCGCCTTTTCGAAGATAAAAAGAAACATAGGTGTTACGGCAGCGATGACGAAGGCGTCAACATTCAAGTTTTGCGTTAAGGTCATTTTCTCACAAACTATATGCACTAGACCTTTCAAACTTTGCTTATAGTTGTATCTTGGGTGATACAGTGCAACGTGGTAAAGCAAATGTGGAAGTAACCTTGACCCACCAAGCAAAGGGCAGATAACTTAATATTTTTTACATTCAGCTTTTGCGTTTAGGTCAATTGCTCACAAACTGTATGCACTAGACCTTTCAAACTTTGCTTATAGTTATATCTTGGGTGGTACATCGCAGTGTGACAAAGCAAATGTGGAAGTGACCTTGACCCTCCAAGAAGATGGCAGATACATGTAACATAATAATTTTTCGTTTAGGTCACTTTTTCAAAAACTCTATGCACCAGACCTTTCAAACTTTGTTTATAGCTGTATCTTTGGTGGTACATCGCAACTTGTTAAAGCAAATGTGGATGTGACCTTGACCCTCCAAGCAAAGGAAAGATAACATAATAATTTTTACCTTCAACTTTTGCGTTTAGGTCACTTTTTCACAAACTTCATGCACTAGACCTTTCAAGCTTTGCTTATAGTTGTATCTTGGGCGGTACATCAAAGTGTGACAAAGCAAATGTGGAAATGACCTTGATGCTCCAAGTAAATGGCAAATAACTTAATAATTTTTACCTTCAACTTTCGCTTTTAGGTCACTTTTTCACAAACTGTATGCACTAGACCTATCAAACTTTGCTTATAGTTGTTTCTTTGTTGGTACATCGCAACTTGTCAAAGCAAATGTGGCCTTGACCCTCCAAGCAAAGGGCAGATAACCTTATAATTTTTACCTTTAACTTTCGCGTTTAGGTCACTTTCTCACAAACTTTATGCATTGGATCATACAAACGTCGCTTATAGTTGTTTCTTGGGTAGTACATCACAACGTGTCAAAAAGCAAATGTGGATGTTACCTTCACCCTCCAAGCAAGGGGCAGATAACTTTAATTGTTACATTTACATCGCTTTCTCATGAACTATAATTATGAACTAGATGCTTTAAACCTAGTTTATATAATCTTTGGAAGACAAAACATTCTATTTTGACATAGTTGTGTCTTGGGTAGTGCATCTGTTTGAGTGCATGGATTTCATCTATGACCTTGACCTACTTTATTGAGTTTTTTTTTTGTTGAGTTTTTTATATAGAATGGCATTTTGTTTTTAGGCGAGACATGTGAATCTGCAGATTTCTTGTACTTGTTTATGTTTTTAAACAAATTAGGCCCCAACACCTGATTTACTCCCTTTAAAGGGACACACGGCAATCTTTATTTTTTAAAAACTCACGGCGTCCCGCTAGTTTTTCTGCATAATTTGCATTTGTTCAATCATTAATATTAATTATAAGAACAGTATTAAGCAATTTATTTTTGCATATTATTAATTTTTGCTTTTATTGCACCAATAATTAATATATTAAAACTTAGAGTATACTAAGACGAAATAGTGAATATTTAAATTTTGATTTATTTAAATGTAACCGGGGTAGAAGTAAAAATGATACTGGATATATAAATCGAGACACCCATTTCAAACACTTCAAGATTGCCGTGTGTCCCTTTAAAGCCATTCACATGACTTCATATTGTGTCTACAGAGTTACGACTCTCAAAATATGTGTTGTATATATATAAAATGTGTATAATACAATTTAGATGTTATTGGCAGGATAGGGACTTTAAGCACAGCTCACAGTCTTTGAATTAATTTGTTTGTGTCAATAGCCCGAATTCTCATATACTCAATGTATACCGTATATTTTCCTTTAGCCCGACTACATAAATTAACCAAAAAAATCACTAGCCCGAATGACAGTTTCCCAGCCCCGGGCTTCAAGGTAGTAGATTAATTCGAAGACAGAGCTCAGTAGTGGTTTTATTTCTTTGAGTTCAGACTTCAGTACAGTGTACATTAATATTACTATATGAATGAGTAACAAGGAATTTGTTTAGAGTAAAGACATGCTTTGAATAGTTCATGCTATCGAAATGGATGTTAATTACTCTATTTTAAAAGAAACGACTATTCTGTAAAAGGTAAAAACAAAAAGAAACACTGTATGATCTTAATATTAGACAATTTTCATCATGTAAATATGGAATAAACTGTTCCACAGGACAATACATACAACTATAATACTCATGATTTTTTTAAAGTTATGAGATTTTGTACTAAGTTGATGAGTAATGATACTGACAATTTTAAAAAAGCTGAGGGTTTTTGTAAAAAAGTATGAGTAAAATCTCAAAAACTCAGCTTATCTACAGCTCTGCAGTCACTGTCTTTATATGAAATATGAATTGCGCATAATAACAATAAAACCGTATCACCTACACTCATAAAAAACTAAATATGTACATTGCCCTATGTAAGAGAAGGAATTCTTTGTAAATATGCCTTCTGCACTATAACTTCAAAACCATAACACCTACACACCTAAAACTGCATAGGTACATTGCCCTAGGTGAAAAGAGAAACCCTATTTCCTTTGGAATGAGTAGGTCAAAGGTCAAGGTCACTGTCACGTTATATAGAAAAATGCATTTCTATTGATAACATCAAAATTGAAACACCTACACTTTTAAAACTTCATATATATATTGCCCATGGTAAGTGGAGAAACCGTAATGTGTTTGGGGTCAATAGGTGAAAGGTCAAGGTCACCATCACCTTATATGGAAATATATGAATTCCACGATAACTTTAAAACCGTGACACCTACTCTCATGAAATTTCGAAGGTTCATTACCCTTGTTGAAAGCAGGAACCCTACTGATTTTGGGGTCAAAGGTCACTGACATTATATGGAAATATGAATTCTGCATGGTAACTTCAAAAGCATAACTTCTACACTCGTGAAACAATAGGTTTATTGCCCTTATTGAAAACAGGAACAAATTTATTTTGGGGCCAGTAGGTCAAAGGTCACAGTGACCTTATATAGAAATATGCATTCCACACAATTACTTCAAAACTGTTACACCTAAACTCATAAACCTTCATAGGTACATTGCCCTAGTTGAAAGGAGGAACCATATTGTTTTTGGAGTCAAAGGTGGTCACAGTGACCGTATATGGAAATATGCTTTCCGCACAATAACTTCAAAACCATAACACCTGCACTCATAAACCTTCATAGGTGCATTGCCTTAGGTGAGAGGAGGAACCCTATCATATTTGGGGCCAGTAGGTCAAAGGTCGAGGTCACAGTGACCTTATATGTAAATATGCATTCTGCACAATAACTTCAAAACCGTAACACCTACACTCGTAAAACTTCATAGGTACATTGTCCAAGGTGAAAGGGGAAGACCTTTTGCTTTTGGGGCCAGTAGGTTTGAGGTCAATTTGACAGAAATAGTATCCATGCTAACACAACAACCCCTATTGATTTTAAGCTTAGTAGGTCAGATTTCAAGGTCACTGATCATGACATGTACTGGTCACAAATGCTTTATTGGGTGGGCCTCATAATCTGGAAAAAAAATGAATATCACACTTTGCTCATGAAATTGTATGGCTAACGGTGATTTACAGTTACCTATAGAAATTCTCTCTTCCCCAGCAGTGGCCATCTTTGTTTATTTAGACTAATACAGTGAAATAATGTGAACGCTGCTTCTCGAAAACTTTGATTCAGATCTTAAAGGAGTTTTGCAAATGATGTCAGCTTGGCCTAAAATGAAATTAGATTTGATGTAAAATCCAAGTTGACTGCCAGTGTTTAATCAGACTATACTGTGTTGATGAGCCGTTAAACAACATTTAATTCAATTAATCAGAATAAAAAAATATGAATTGAATGTTGTTTAACGGCTCATCAACACAATATAGGTTATTTAGAGCCGCCCCAGAGAGAGGCAAAGGATACATAGGAATCCGGGAACCGTGCCCTACTCTTATTATCGAATAGATTGCTATGGTTCTTTAACGCGCTCGGTGGATAGACCGATACACGGGACCGCCCGATTTACGTCCCCATCCGACTGAGAAAAAGAAAAAAAAATGAAGTTAGGTGATCAAATATGGCCATTTATTGAAGTAAGAAACTGTGCGGTCTTTTGACTTGTTGTTCATTTGTTGTGCGTCTTTACCATTACGTGTAAACACAATGTTGTTTGTCTCTATTTCAGTGTGCTGTCTTTACCTAGATAGGCCTGTGATAGAACCATGATTTCCCTGCCATACGTAGGCCAGATTCCAGGCCTGGGCCTCCTGTGGACCTCCTTGTCAGGGGCCTACATGATCCGGGGCCTGTATCAGGCTCTGGCAGGATCGGCAACCTCACGAGATTTTGATGGAGAGAAAGGGGTTCTAAGATTCACAAAAAGGTAAAGATAAACTTATAGGACTTCAATGCTGAACATCTGTCCAAACTGACACAAGTTCAAGGTTCTCCTCAGTCTATTATAGCACCAGCAGCTCATCCGTTAGATATATGCTTTCCTATTTCATTTCATATTAACTCTTTTGCCAAGTGTCAAATGTCTGCTAAAATTTGAATTCAAACCTTTGATAATATGTTATATATTATTAATATAAATTGTGTCAGCCCTGATCAGCCTGCACATAGTGTGCATTCAAATCTGGGCCTACATGGTTGTAAAATCAATGTTTTCGACTGTGGCAACAATCAGTGTTTTCGACTGGCAACAATCAATGTTTTCGAGATTGGCAACAATAAGTGTTTTCGACTGTGGCAACAATCATTGTTTTCAACTGCGGCAACAATCAATGTTTTCGACTGCGGCAACAATCAATGTTTTTGACTGGGCGGCAACAATCAGTGTTTTCGACTGTGGCAACAATCAGTGTTTTCGACTGCGGCAACAATCAGTGTTTTCGACTGCGGCAACAATCAGTGTTTTCGACTGGCAACATTCAGTGTTTTCGACTGTGGCAACAGTCAATGTTTTCGACTGTGGCAACCATCAATGTTTTCGACTGTGGCAACAATCATTGTTTTCGACTGTGGCAACAATCAATGTTTTTGACTGCGGCAACAATCAGTGTTTTCGACAGTGGCAACAATCAATGTTTTCGACTGTGGCAACAATCAGTGTTTTCGACTGCGGCAACAATCAGTGTCTCAACTGCGGCAGCAATCAATGTTTTCGACTATGGCAACAAAAGAGTTAAAAAGTGGTTCCTGGGTAAAGTTGGCAAAAGGGCAGGATTCTCCTTGGGGTCATTATAGCACAGCTACCCCCTGTTATCCTTTTCGGTAGTTATAGTGTCTTCCTAAAGCCTGTTACCTCCTATATCATAATAGGCAAGATCACTGGGGGGTAAACCCGGTATCGGCGCAAATGGATTCTCGACGAAAACCAGTCATGGTTGCACACCGATAGTGGCATTTTTTTTATCCTGTGCCCAATGTTCTGGGCCCAGTCGTCTAGTGATAGAACATTGGGCCCAGGATAAAAAAAAATTTGTTGAACCCCGCCATGCATGACCATATGATTTTGTCCCTGAACACTGGATCTACCCAGAAAACATCGAGAGTGATTAAAATAAAGTTCAGAGAGCTTTTGTTACAAACTATGTAAAATAAATAAGTTTAAACTAACGAAACCGTATGTATAGCTGTGTGTTAACTGATTTTTATTTTCAAGCCAAATTGTCAGTTTTATTTCTTGATCTGGTCATGAATGGTGCAGTGTGAATAGACTGATGTATATTTTAAGACCAATCTGACCTTTATTTATTGGTCTGAGTATAATGAACAATGCCATGTTTATTGCTGTGATTAACTGATCCTTATTTTCAGACCAATCCTTCATTTATTTTTGGTCTAGACATGAATGCAGTGCGTATTGCTGTGAATACAACTGATGTTTATTTTCAGACCAATCCGTCGGTTATTACTTGGTCTGGGCATGAACGGTGCAGTGTGTATTGCTGTATACAACTCGTATGTGTTTGGTATCACAGACTTTGGCTGGCTCCAGTCAATCATGGACAAGGTGTCCAACCCAGCAACTGTATCTTCAGGTACTACTTGTGCTCAATAAGGCCGACCATAAAAAATTGTTGGTTTGCTGTTTCCCTACCTACCCACGAAAATGTTTTATAGCAATTCTTTAACAATTTTTTTTTACTATCTTCAGTACATCATGGTACATTTTTCTTTCATTTCTTAAGGTTTTTACTGTCTTAGGCAAAAATAAATTCATCTACCTACCCACTTATAAAATCCTGGGTCGGGAAACAGCAAACAATTGTATTTTTAAGGATGGCCTAAAAGCTTGATTTTCCATGAGAACCGGCTGCCGATAGCTGCCACCCACATCAACCGTTATAATCAGGATCTGGCCTACTTTAAAATCCAAAATTGTGAGAAAAAATTTTCATTGAAATTTCCGAACTACCTTAGAAGGGGTTGGTTTTACACAGTTCAATGCAGAATATCCACTACAATATATATAAGTCCCTATCGTGCCATCAACAGGCAAGTTTCGCAACAGATGTATACTGTTTCTAAACCTATTTTAGATGAGTTATATATATAAATTACATATTTTGAAAATCCAAACTATACTGAAAGGAAATAGAAATGCGACAAGGAATTGCTGCTATATATTGTATACCGGTATACTGCACACTTAATTCCATATATATTCCAAGGAAATCCCAAGATGTTTTGTATAAAAAAAAGTTGCAGTTAATTAGAGAAAGGACACAACTGTGATGTTGTAGACGTTTAAATTACAGTACACGTCGTAACAAGAAATTCATAAATGTTGAAGTTCCTCTTTGAAAAACTGAGCCAATTCAGTACTGTATTTAACGTAAAGAGTTTGCAAAATTTTACATCCTAAGCTTGCTCATATGTTTGAGCCACACGCGTACTGTGTCAATAATGAAACTTTGCGGGAATACTATTTGCTGTGTTACGTGTTGTTTAGTCTTTTTTCCAAAAGGAAAGATCTTTAATATGTAGCCATGTACCATTGGATTAACAGCAGCATATTGTACATACAATATATAGCGGAAATTCCCGTTTAGCGTTTCTTTTTCCTTTCAGTATATATGTACAGTATAAATGGCTTAAACCAGCCAAGCCATAACCCAAAGTGGGAACGATGAATTAAGAGGCACCAACTCATAATTCATTTTACGCATATTCAGTCTCGGGTATTTTAAGTACCCGTGAATAAATATATACTTTTAATCAACATACATGTATATACAGTATTTTATGACCTGAACACCTGTCTAAGGGTTCCTATAAATGACTTTGCAGTGTAATTTTGTCATTATTTGGCTGGTTTATAGTGCCTTTAAATATATGTATTGAATCGGATAAAAACCTTCTGGCCTTAGAAGCATTTTACATTAAGATTCCTCCCAAAAAGAAAGGCGCAGGGCATGCTTGTCAATGCCCCCCAAATCTCTTTATATCATACATGTAGGTGCCTACACTAATTGCATTATGGTAGTAAAGGGTCTGTTAAAAACGCTCTTCAAAATATTTATCGTTAACAATATGTCTACAGAAGAATCTTTATGTGAGGAAGCTATCCAGCTGGCTTACGGAACGTCGGTGGTTCTACCCAGGTGCCCACCCGTGCCCGAAAATTGCCCTGAGGGGCTCCTGGGGTCTTCCTCCACCAATGGAAGCTGGAAAGTCGCCATATGACCTTAGCCGTTTGTGCGACTATAAAATCCAATTCAATTCAATGTCTACAGGAAAGACGATGCTTATCATCATACAATCATTAGATCAGGAGTTACTGCCCTTGGCTGATAGAAAATAGGTGAACAAATTGGGTTACAGCTCAATAACCTAAAATTTCATGTAAAATATTACACGAAAATTTTACACAAGGCAACATTATTATAAAATGCTGACCAACTTTGATTTATTGCCCTTGCCTGATAGAAAATAGGTAAACAATTTGGTTTCCGCTCATAAAATGTCGAACCCAAATTTGACACTTTCATGGCAGTGTTATTATAAAAGTTCAATGTTCCGCATCATCGGCAGTGGTTCACCAGTTTATAGGCACTGCAGGCCCGGGCCTAGAACTTTTCCTCTGATATGAAGGGGGAGGGTTTAAGTGGGGTGAAGAGTTTTATTAAAAAATATCCCAAAATGTAGACATTTTGCAATAATGTTCAAAATAAAATCCCACATAAAAATTATGATTTTAGAGTTTTGTTTTTCCACAAAAATGTCCACCCGAACGCGTTAAAATGCACCTTTTTACATTTATTTTTTAAAAACTATGGAGGACCATGCTCCTGTACTCCCTAGCATCTTTGCATCTGCAGTGATTGATTGATTAAGCCTACAACTTAAAATCGGTCCTGATCGGGTCAGTAGTTCTGGAGATATTGTCCTTGATTGATGGGAAAAAAATGTCGTATTTTCCATTGATAGATTTATTGCAAATTTGATGTATGGCAGTGTAACGATTTATAAAATGCAGGTCAAGTTATGTAGGGTCTGTGCATCAGTAGTCCAGACATGTTTTACCTAGACTGACAATTAAAACATTTATATCGGTGTTACATAAAACCCAAACAATATTTTGACGACTGAAAGCTTAATTGTCCACTCCATGGATCACAGGAACGCCTACAGGCTACAATGAAATGCCACCTGATGCGTAAGATTCTCTCTGGCCAAGTGAAAATGTATTTTCTTTAATTATATTGGGTATTCTACGGTGAAATTGTGTAAACAAATTATCAGATTTTATGAACAATGTATATAGTAAATCTCTCATGTGTGTATTGCCCAAATATAGTAGGCCAAAAAAAAAAAGAAAAGTGTGTTTCCTATTGCATGCTCTAAAAAAATAGGGTAGGTCGGTAGGCATTTTCTTTTTTTTTTTAGCAAGATTTTGTGAGATTCTACATGTATTTATCTCATAAACCCCATACAAGTTGATGATACAACTGAAAGTTTCTCTGTGGTGTCAGTTTACCTCGATATATTGTGATAAATCATTGTTCAGAACAAATTAAAAAAATTAAAAAAAAGAAATTAATCTTTTTTTTTAATGATTTTTTTTTCATAAAAAGTTTTAGGGTAGGTTGGGCCCCCCGCTTCCCCCACCACCCCAACTTGAAACTCTATTTTTTATTTTTATTTTACATATTTCTGTGTTGCTTTTGTCAATTCTTAAACATGTTGCCCCTTCTTACACATACCTAGGTTGCGCTCCCCCCCACCCACTCCCCCTCCACCACGCTCGAAACTGGAATATTTTTATTTAATGTTTATTGTTTTTTACATATATCTGTGTTGTTTTTGTCAATTCTTACACATAGATATTGCCCACCCACACCCACTCACCCCAATCGAAATTTTTTTATTTTGTTTTACCATATTTCTGTGTTGTTTTGGTCAATTCTTACATAGCTTCTTACACATATATGTTGCACTCCCCACCCCCCGCCTCTCCCCCATCCCCACTCAAAACTCGATTTTTTAAAAAAAAAAATACATACTTTTGTGTTGTTTTGGTGAATTCTTACACATATATGATGGCCTCACCACCCCCACCCCGCACCCCACTCAAAACTCGATTTTTTATTTATTTTTTACATATTTCTGTGTAGTTTTGGTCAATTCTTACACATAGTTATGTTGTGCCCCCAGCCCCACCCCACATTGTGGTAGCCTTGTTTTCTGATGATATATACTAGCTATAAATTTATTATTCTCCGACAGCTCTTGTTTGTAAATAGTTTTATCTTTATATATTTACATTATTTTTTAATTAATCCTTCATTTCTTCATCTTACGTCAGTTTTTGCGCGCAATATGACCTATTTATGTGTCATAAAACATTCATTCATTCATTCATTCATTCATTCATTCATTCATTCATTCATTCATTCATTCATTCATTCATTCATTCATTCATTCATTTATTCATTCATTCATTCATTCATTCATATTTTCATTCATTCATTCATTCATTCAGTCATTCAGTCATTCATTCAATTCATTCATTCATTCATTGTTAGCAAGTATGTGATAAATGATATTTTTCTCCCTAGATGAGTTGTCCATCCTGATAGGAAGTAGCCTGCTGTTCACCCACACGTTCCTGCGTCTCCACCGGAGTGTTTACATTAATGTCTTCAGCACCCACGCCACACAAGACATACTGGACTGGCTCGCACCTCATCTCTACTCTCTCCTGGCTGGTGTCACAATTCTCTCAGAAGCACCTGCATTAGACGGCAGTGGGGGAGGTAAGAACATGCTTATCAACAGGACATTTATAATCAACAATGATTATTACTTTAGTATTTGATTATATACATTTTTGTGTCGCCTGCATAGCATGGCAGACACTATGGGATCACTCTGTCTGTCGACCGTCTTCGTCCATCGTTTGTCACGCTTTAACCAGCAACTTAACGTTGGCCATAACTCGAAAAGTATTTGACCTATGTGCATAAAACTTCACATATATCTTCATCTTACCTCAAGGAATGTCGAAACACATTTCCAATAACTGACTTCCTTTTCGGTAGAGTTATGCCCCTTTTCATAAAACTTTAACCTGCAACCTAACCAAGCTCATAACTGACCATAACTTGAAAGTATTTGACCTATGTTCATGAAACTTCGCACACATCTTCATCTTAACCAAAGAAATGAAGGATTGCACCCCATGTCTTCAAACTTTCTAGTTAGAGATTGGCCTTGCATTCGCAACATCTCGTTCACTTCTTCGAAGCATAACTTGATGTATCTCGAACGTTTCCATCCTAGCATGACACGCCTTAGATTCCCGCCAAAACAAATTTGTAAATAACAAACATGCAACGCAAATTAAACATCAACACGTGTGGCTAATGGCCATACTGGTTACAAAGTAACAGGGCATTATTTTCTGTGCCATTGCCTTCCGGCTTACAAAATGACAAGCTTTTGAATATACCGCTCCGTCAATATACACACGAGACAGGGGCCCAAAGAATGACGGGATTGCCCGAATGATTGTCCTTGATGAAATAACGATACAGGTGTTCCACGGGAACACCCTTATACTATTATTGTTGGGGGCGCTTGTTTCAGCCAAAGTTTTTTTTTTGATATTTCAGACAAAATTCATCTAGTATCTAAATATGTTGTATATCAGTGAAACATACATTTTTAGTGGTAAATAAAAATACCTTACTTTTTAAAATCGGTTGAGAAATAAAAGTTGTTTGTTGTTTGTGCCTTTTGCGAAAGCCGTTTTCGATGTGTGTGTGTAATTCTAAGAAAGTTTTACAGCAATATATGAAGGCTAACTGAAGTTATTAATTTTCTACTGTTCCACCAACAAGGAATTTGCATGGGAAAAGTCCATCAAAAAATCATTTGGGCTGTAAAATATTTATTTCTGAACCGATTTTCAAAACTAATGTATTTTTATTTACCACTAAACATACCAGTTCTAATGATATATAATTCATATACGTATTATTTAAATTGCTCAAGCTATTGCAGAAAAACCTTTGGCTGAAACAAGCGCCCATGCAATCATTAAAAACTGCGGAGTATGCACATGCTATGTAGCGGTCGTAAAACGTTTCCAGAGTTTCCTGCCAAGTAGAATAAAGTAGAACTTTGCTTAAGCCGTTGCTAGGGAGCTTGATAGCTGTTGCATCATACATTAATTAACAGACTCAATAAAACTGTGTCTCCTACTTCGCATTTTGTTTGTTTATTAGATCCCCTTTTCAGTATGAATGTGCTTTTCATTGTAATATTTCTCAGATTATATTTATTATCATATATTAGGCTGGTTTGATTGGTCGATGTTCAGTTGGCGCCATCTAGTGGGTGTGGCTGTGTTTAGTTTTGTCCAATACCAGGATAGGAAACTGCAAGAGCAGTTAGCGAAATTCAGGAAAAATAGAGCAGGTAAATTGAAAATTTTATTTTATCACATAACTTGTGGTGTGGGAGTGTAATAATACCATGATATATTTATCAGATTACACTTGTGAAATAAATATGCAAATGAAGGCTGAATCATTATTCGATCTTTTCCGTTCAGCTTGGATTACATAGGAATTGTCGCATCGATTTCCATAACCGTTAAAATACCGGATTACGGAAATTGATGAGTAGTTCCGTTGTTCGGCGTCTTACAGAGAAAACCGAGTCAACATACGACATCGTCATACAAACATACAACGTCATCTTACCACGTCATTATATATAGGCAGCTACACTAATAAATGTTGCATATCACATGAGGCTTTTTTAGAAGTTACGTGATAAATAGAATCTCACATTTGTGCCTACCGGTATTTAATATTGAATTTATTAAATTTATTAAACTCGAAATTGATATGATGCTCGGTAATGACTCTCCAGCTCTCCAGCGTCTTCCACAGGACATTTAAGAGCATATTCCCCCTATCCCGTAACTCTGATTTCCCTCTACTCCTTTGACCTCTCCCATCCTATCCCTTAAAAACACCAATAAATCTTCAAAATGCATTATACCTGTCTATAAATAGCTCCTTGTAGAGGTTATACTCCTTAAAAATCCTTTCATTTACAGTTGAAATACACTTCATTTGCATCTAAACAAATCATGATCCCTAAAAATATTGATCACCAGAAGGGTCACTCCCTCCCACACCACCACATGATTAATTTTCCCTTTCCCATAAATTATTTCTGTGGAAGACCCTGCTCTCATATTTTATCCAACTAACTAAATATTAAACAGGCACTCATGGAAGATTCTCTATTTATTGACCTAATATTATGTGTGGGATTTATCTTAGTAGATTCAATATACAGGAACAACTTACTGACCTAATATAATGTGGGATGTATCTTAGTAGATTTAAATTATTGACCTAATATAATGTGTGGGATTTATCTTAGCAGATTTAATTCACAGGAAAAACTGATTGACCTAATATAATGTGTGGGATTTATCTTAGTAGATTTAAATTATTGACCTAATATAATGTTTGGGATTTATCTTAGCAGATTTAATACACAGGAAAAACTGATTGACCTAATATAATGTGTGGGATTTATCTTAGTAGATTTAATATACAGGAAAAACTTCATGACCTAATATAATGTGTGGGATTTATCTTAGCAGATTTAATATACAGGAAAAAATTATTGACCTAATATTATGTGTGGGATTTATCTTAGTAGATTTAATATACAGGAAAAACTTATTGACCTAATATAATGTGTGGGATTTATCTTAGTAGATTTAATACACAGGAAAAACTGATTGACCTAATATAATGTGGGATTTATCTTAGTAGATTTAATATACAGGAAAAACTTATTGACCTAATATAATGTGTGGGATTTATCTTAATAGATTTAATACACAGGAAAAACTTATTGACCTAATATTATGTGTGGGATTTATCTTAGTAGATTTAGTATACAGGAAAAACTTATTGACCTAACATAATTTGTGGGATTTATCTTAGTAGATTTAATACACAGGAAAAACTTATTGACCTAATATAATGTGGGATTTATCTTAATAGATTTAATATACAGGAAAAACTTATTGACCTAATATTATGTGTGGGATTTATCTTAGTAGATTTAATACACAGGAAAAACGTATTGACCTAATATAATGTGGGATTTATCTTAGTAGATTTAATATACAGGAAAAACTTATTGACCTAATATAATGTGTGGGATTTGTCTTTGTAGATTTAATACACAGGAAAAACTGATTGACCTAATATTATGTGTGGGATTTATCTTAGTAGATTTAATACACAGGAAAAACTGATTGACCTAATATAATGTGGGATTTATCTTAGTAGATTTAATATACAGGAAAAACTTATTGACCTAACATAATTTGTGGGATTTATCTTAGTAGATTTAATACACAGGAAAAACTTATTGACCTAATATTATGTGGGATTTATCTTAATAGATTTAATATACAGGAAAAACTTATTGACCTAATATTATGTGTGGGATTTATCTTAGTAGATTTAATACACAGGAAAAACTTATTGACCTAATATAATGTGGGATTTATCTTAGTAGATTTAATATACAGGAAAAACTTATTGACCTAATATAATGTGTGGGATTTATCTTAGTAGATTTAATACACAGGAAAAACTGATTGACCTAATATTATGTGTGGGATTTATCTAAGTAGATTTAATACACAGGAAAAACTGATTGACCTAATATAATGTGGGATTTATCTTAGTAGATTTAATATACAGGAAAAACGTATTGACCTAATATAATGTGTGGGATTTATCTTAGTAGATTTAATACACAGGAAAACTTATTGACCTAATATAATGTGGGATTTATCTTAGTAGATTTAATACAGGAAAAACTGATTGACCTAATAAAATGTGTGGGATTTATCTTAGTAGATTTAATACACAGGAAAAACTGATTGACCTAATATAATGTGGGATCTATCTTAATAGATTTAATACACAGGAAAAACTTATTGACCTAATATAATGTGGGATTTATCTTAGTAGATTTAATATACAGGAAAAACTTATTGACCTAATATAATGTGTGGGATTTATCTTAGTAGATTTAATACACAGGAATAACTTATTGACCTAATATAATGTGTGGGATTTATCTTAGTAGATTTAATACACACTGACAGGAATAACTTATTGACCTAATATTATGTGTGGGATTTATCTTAGTGGATTTAGTACACAGGAAAAAATTATTGGCCTAATATAATGTGTGGGATTTATCTTAGTATATTTAAGTATATTTAATACACAGGAAAAACTTATTGACCTGATATAATGTGTGGGATTTATCTTAGTAGATTTAATACACAGGAATAACTTATTGACCTAATATAATGTGTAGAATTTATCTTAGTATATTTAATACACAGGACAAACTGTAAATAATCTTCTAAAGAACCATTAGACAAATTGTACACTTGTTTTTCAGAAATTATCATTATATCTATCAAGTTTGTTCAAATGAATTCCTTGGTGTGAAAAATGGCCTTGTGTAATATATAGGAAAAAACAGTAACAATCAAGCTTGCATTTGACTGGAACTAGTAGGTGAAGGACTCACAATTGAATGTTGTTTAACGGCTCAGCAACACATTATAGGCTATTTAGAGTCGCCCTTTGGAGAGGGGAAGGATACATAGGAATAAGAGAACGTGCCCTACCTTTACTAACAAAAAGATATCTGTAATGGTTCTTAAACGCGCTCGGAAGATAAACGGGACCGCCAGGTTACGTCCCCATCTGACAGATAAGGAAAAGGGAAATTGTCTTACCCAAGAACACAGCGAGGTAACTGAGTGGCGATGGTGAGACTTGACCAAGAACACAGCGATGTAACTGAGGGGCGCTGGTGAGACTTGACCAAGAACACAGCGATGTAACTGAGTGGCACTGGTGAGACTTACCCAAGAACACGGAGATGTAACTGAGTGGCGCAGGTGAGACTTGACCAAGAACACAGCGATGTAACTGAGTGGCGCTGGTGAGACTTACCTAAGAACAAAGCGATGTTACGAGTGGCGCTGGTGAGACTTGACCAAGAACACAGCGATGTAACTGAGTGGCGTTGGTGAGACTTACCCAAGAACACAGCAATGTAACTGAGGGGCGCTGGTGAGACTTGACCAAGAACACAGCGATGTTACTGAGTGGCACTGGTGAAACTTGAACAAGAACACAGCGATGTTACTGAGTGGCGCTGGTGCCTTGACCAAGAACACAGCGATGTAACCGAGTGGCACTGGTGAGACTTGTCCAAGAACACAGCGATGTAACTGAGTGGCCCTGGTGAGACTTGACCAAGAACACAGCAATGTAACTGAGTGGCGCTGGTGAGACTTGACCAAGAACACAGCAATGTAACTGAGTGGCACTGGTGAGACTTGACCAAGAACACAGCGATGTAACTGAGTGGCCCTGGTGAGACTTGACCAATAACACAGCAATGCAACTGAGTGGTGCTGGTGAGATTTGACCAAGAACACAGCGATGTAACTGAGTGGCAATGAAGAGACTTGACCAAGAACACAGCGATGTAACTGAGTGGCACTGGTGAGACTTGACCAAGAATGCAGCGATGTAACTGAGTGGCCCTGGTGAGACTTGACCAAGAACACAGCAATGTAACTGAGTGGTGCTGGTGAGACTTGACCAAGAACACAGCGATGTAACTGAGTGGCACTGGTGAGACTTGACCAAGAACGCAGCGATGTAACTGAGTGGCGCTGGTGAGACTTGAACTCGTGCCTTACAGATTTAAAGTCCACCATGCTATACACTGTGCATGTTTAAGATCCATTCAGGGCTCTTGTTCTTAGTTGCCACCCCAAAAAAACAACCAATAATTAATGTTTTCTAGGCTGTTAAATACAAAATATATAAATTTATTAACACATGCTAAATGACACATGGCAGCATTTTTCTGACTATTATGTGGAAGGAACATTTGAAAGTCCATTTGTCTGGATAGACCACCGCATGCATCTTTGACAATGACATTTTGACTGGAATGTAATATTAAAATAAATTTATGATAAACAATGTAATACTGTATTTTAGCAGTAAAATAAAAGTGTTATTTCTTACTGTAAATCATAGTTTTTGTGATAGTTGCCTTTTCGAAGAAAAATGCGACCACTTTGTCGTCAGTCTGTCCATCATGAAAACTTAACGTTGGCTATAACTTTATCATTTCTTCATCAAACTTTCATTAAATACTCATCATGACAATATCAACATGACCTTACTAAAATATAAAGGTCACGGTCACACTGAAGGTCATTATATGGGTTAAATACTCTTTTTTTTTTTCCTTCACAAAAACTTAACGTTGGCTATATCTTTCTCATTTTTTAATATTTCTTCATCAAACTTTCAATATGTACTCATCATGACAACATTGACATGATGATATGAAAATATAAAGGTCAAGATCACACTGAAGGTCATTAAATGGGTTAAATACTCATTTTTTTCTTCACGGAAACTTAATGTTGGCTGCAACTTTCTCATTTCTTCATCAAACTTTCAATATATACTCATCATGACATCAACATGACCATATGAAAATATAAAGGTCAAGGTCACACTGAAGGTCATTATATAAAACTTAACGTTGGCTATAACTTTGTCATTTCTTGATATTTCTTCATCAAACGTTCAATATATACTCATCATGACAACATCAACATGACCATATCAAAATATAAAGGTCAAGGTCACACTGAAAGTAATTATATGAGTTAAATACTCATTCTTATGGGATGGTGTGTTGTCCGTCGTCTGTCAGTCCGGTCGTAAACTTTTACCTCGTTAAGACGATAGGGCCTTCACTTTTCATCCGATCTTTACCAAACTTTAATAGTTTGTTAATATCAATGAAAGCTCGGACAAGTTCGAAAACCAGCCAGATCGGACCAGTAACAGCTGAGTTGTGGCCCTTGATTTAGTAAAAAATGCTATATTGCTATATTTTGCCTCGTTAAGACAATAGGGCCTTCATTTTTCATCCTATCTTTACCAGATTATTAATATCAGTGAAAGCTCGAACAAGTTTGAAAACCATATCGGACCAGTAACAGCAGAGTTATGGCCCTTGATTTTGTTAAAAATGCTATATTTTGTTTCGTTAAGACGATAGGGGCTTCATTGTTCATCCAAACTTTATCAAACTTGATCAGATTGTTAATGTCAATGAAAGCACGGACAAGTCCGAAAACCAGCCATATCGGACCAGTAACAGCAGAGTTATGGCCCTTGATTTAGTTAAAAATGGTATATTTTGCCTCATTAAGACGATACGGCCTTCATTTTTCATCCGATCTTTACCAAACTTTATCAGTTTGTTAATGTCAATGAAAGCTCGAACAAGTTTGAAAACCAGCCAGATCGAATCAGTAACAGCGGAGTTATGGCCCTTGTTTTAATTAAAAATGCTATATTTTGCCTCGTTAAGACAATAGGGCCTTTATTTTTCATCCGATCTTTACCAAATTTTACCAGATTGTTAATGTCAATAAAAGCTCAGATAAGTTCGAAACCCGCCAGATCGGACCAGTAACAGTGGAGTTATGGCCCTTGATTTAGTTAAAAATGCTATATTTTGCCTCGTTAGTACGATAGGGCCTTCATTTTGCATCTGATCTTACTGATCTTACCAAACTTTACCCGATATTATGATTTATTTATAGATTTTTTTTTCTTGATTTCTTTTAAAATTTTTGAAGAAAAAACAATTATTTTTTTTTTAGCTCTATTTACCAAGTTCGAAAACCAGCCAGATCGCACCAGTAACAGAGGAGTTATGGCTCTTGTTTAATTAAAAATGCTCGTTAATATGGTAGGGCCTTCGTTTTTCATCTGATCTTTACCTGATTTTTAGTTATGGCCCTTGATTTAGTTAAAAATTGCTGTATTTGCCCCAAATCTTTCAAAAAAAACACGTAAATTGCAGTCACACGCTTCATTGATATTGTAATAGCCATGTTAGCCAGTAGAGTGTCCAAAGGCCAAGAGGGCCTCTTGTTTTCTTTACGAAAACTTGGGCCAGTTCCTCAAGGTCATTTATCTGGGTCCAAAAAACCTTGGTATACTGACAAAGCACTGACAGGCAACACACGTGTTCCACACAACACCCATCTAGTGTTTTCTCATTTCTTGATGGAATAAAATCATTGTTATTACATATATTGATGGCAAAACAACACATTCCTCTATGTACTTCCATAAGACATGCCTGTGTTTTCAAGTCAGCACGTAAAGTCTATAATATTTAATATAATATTATATACTTTTAAACCTATAACAATATATATTTGGGACACTATCATAATAATCTTCCCGTTGAGAGAATAATTTGCTATGTACATTTTTTTTCGTATTCACATAACACTTTATTGTCCCAAGGAGGCTAATTACCCTGAATATTTTAACATATTTTTTTCAATTTAAATTGAGGAATATTTTACCAGCATCACTTCCAGGCACTTGTATAATTTTAGGTCATATTGCGAGTGAGGACCACAAGATGCCAAAGGGTTGCATGTTTGACCTACATAGTGTCACTAACCAGGTGCTTGTATAATTTCAGGTCATATTGTAAGTGAGGAACACACAATTCCTAATGGTGGCATGTTTGACCTACATAGTGTCACTAACCAGGTGCTTGTATAATTTTAGGTCATATTGTAAGTAAGGAACACACAATTCCCAATGGTGGCATGTTTGACCTACATAGTGTCACTAACCAGGTGCTTGTATAATTTCAGGTCATATTGTAAGTGAGGAACACACAATTCCTAATGGTGGCATGTTTGACCTACATAGTGTCACTAACCAGGTGCTTGTATAATTTCAGGTCATATTGTAAGTGAGGAACACACAATTCCTAATGGCGGCATGTTTGACCTACATTGTGTCACTAACCAGGTGCTTGTATAAGTTCAGGTCATATTGTAAGTGAGGAACACACAATTCCTAATGGTAGCATGTTTGACCTACATAGTGTCACTAACCAGGTGCTTGTATAATTTCAGGTCATATTGTAAGTGAGGAACACACAATTCCTAATGATGGCATGTTTGACCTACATAGTGTCACTAACCTGGTGCTTGTATAATTGCAGGTCATATTGTAAGTGAGGAACACACAATTCCTAATGGTGGCATATTTGACCTACATAGTGTCACTAACCAGGTGCTTGTATAATTTCAGGTCATATTGTGAGTGAGGACCACAAGATGCCAAAGGGTTGCATGTTTGACCTACATAGTGTCACTAACCAGGTGCTTGTATAATTTCAGGTCATATTGTAAGTGAGGAACACACAATTCCCAATGGTGGCATGTTTGACCTACATAGTTTCACTAACCAGGTGCTTGTATAATTTCAGGTCATATTGTAAGTGAGGAACACACAATTCCTAATGGTGGCATGTTTGACCTACATAGTGTCACTAACCAGGTGCTTGTATAATTTCAGGTCATATTGTAAGTGAGTAACACACAATTCCCAATGGTGGCATGTTTGACCTACATAGTGTCACTAACCAGGTGCTTGTATAATTTCAGGTCATGTTGTAAGTGAGGAACACACAATTCCCAATGGTGGCATGTTTGACGTACATAGTGTCACTAACCAGGTGCTTGTATAATTTCAGGTCATATTGTAAGTGAGGAACACACAATTCCCAATGGTGGCATGTTTGGCCTACATAGTGTCACTAACCAGGTGCTTGTATAATTTCAGGTCATATTGTGACTGAGGAGCACAAGATGCCCAAGGGTGGCATGTTTGATTTGGTGTCATCTCCACAGTTACTCACAGAGATTCTCATTCATGGCGCTATAGGTAAGTCTTGGGTGCAAACAGTGATCTGTTGCATAACTTGAAGAAACTAACCCGCCAAAGAACAGCCCAAATTACACTACAAAACCAATTTTCAAAACTCTATCCAGGTGTTTAGGTCATATAATAAATAAATATGCATATGTGCCGATAAAAAGTATAGTTTTTTTTTCACAGGCTCTTAGAATACTCATGATTGAATATGCGTAAAATGAATTACGAGTTGTTAATTCTTAATTTGACACTCCAGTTCTGGGGTTGGCCTGGCTGGTTAAAGCCATTTGTGTCACAAATGGGCATTTTTGTGTCCCAATCGCAACTTTTGATCCAGTAGAGAAATTAAGATGATAAAGTTACAGAAATGTTTCTGCCACCAATTAACTCCCAGGTCTCTTCCCATCAAGCACAAAGGCTATTTTCTTGTTTGTTCTATAATGTGTTAAACTGTGAAGGGATTTGAATTTTTAGCTCGACTATTCGAAGAATAAGAGAGCTTATGTAATCACCCCGGCGTTGGCGTCCCACATCAAGGTTTGCATGTAAGCTGTGTTTCCAAGTCTATATCTCTTACAATTCTTATCCTAGCACAACCAAATTTGGCCATGGGCTTCCTTATAGCATTATCTTAAGGGCTGAATAAGCAATTTTGGTTCCCGTAACCCATGGGCTCCCGTGGAACCCAAATTCTGATAACCCTTAAAATGGGTCTATTTCACATCAAATGTTCCACGTAAGCTGTGTTTACAAGTGTATATCTCTTACATTTCTTACCCTAGCACAACCAAATTTGGCCATGAGCTTCCTTATAGCATTATCTTAAGGGCTGCTTACGTAATTTTGGTTCCCGTAACCCCTGGGCTCCCATGGAACCCAAATTCTGATAGTCCTTAAAATGTGTCTATTTCATATCAAATTTTGCGTGTAAGCTGTGTTTACACGTCTATATCTCTTACATTTCTTGTCCTAGCTGAACTAAGCATGTATATATCTATAATTTTGGTTTGGGATTTCTTATTAATGCATCTTATTCATACTTCACCCATATTGGGGCATGGGCTCCCTCCTTCCAACCCCCCCTCTTTTTTATGCCCCCAAAGGGTGGCATATAGTAGTCGCACTGTCTGTCCGTTCGTGATTGTTCGTTGGTACAATCGTGTCCGCTTCATAACTCTGACAATATTGGACGGATTTTCAAATAACTTTGCACAATTGCTCACCACAACAAGACGTGTCGCGCACAAAATCCAGGTCCGTGGCTGCAAGGTCAAGGTCACACTTAGAGGTCAAAGTTTGTCCGTTCGTCTGTACAATCGTGTCCGCTTCATAACTGACAATAATGGATGGATTTGCAAATAACTTCGCACAATTGCTCACCACAACAAGACGTGTTGCGCACAAAATCCAGGTCTGTGGCTCCAAGGTCAAGGTCACACTTAGAGGTCACTTCGGGGGCATTTGTCACGTACTGTGACATTTCTGTTTTTTTCTGTGTTTTAGTCAATTCTTACACATAACTTCTTACACATATATATTGCCCCTCCCTTTCCCCCATCACCAAGCCCTCGAAACTTGAAACTGGTATATTTGTTTTTTATTTTTTTACATATTTCTGTGTTGTTTTGGTCAATTCTTACACATATAGCTATGTCCACCTCGCTCCCCCAAACCCACCCACCAACCAACCATCCCATCATCACTTTTTTTTTTAATAATGTCTGTGTTAATTTGTTTTATCAATGATACGCTACCGCCCTGCCCCTTGTTGCCTTTCGACCACAAATTTCTTTAAAATGACAGCAATTTTGGATTAAAACAGATAAAAATAATAAAATTTCACATAATTTTGTATCAGCCCGAGTTTCTATACAAGCCCCATCCCCCAACCCCACTGAAAATTAGACATTGTTTTAACCTTGTTTTCTGATGGTATATACTAGCTATATAATTTATTATTCTCTGAAAAATCGAATAGTCCGACAGCTCTTGTTATACTGTGTTTTACTTCTCAGGTCATAATGATCAAGGTCAGATTGGTGAGTGAGGGGAGCGGGGGCAAAGCTCAAAAACGAGTACTTTCATGTCTACTCTTTTTTGGCTCTTTTACATTTATTCAGTGGTGACTTTCTGAAGATGTGTAACTATTTGAACTACACAAGTGTTGGCTAGAAAGCTCGGGAAGCAACCTCCATTTTACCAATTATTCGGTTAAAAACCTAAATAATTCAATATTTCCAGTTTAAAGGGGTTGATGCATTATTTAGGCCAAACAAAATGAATACTTTGTTTCCGCTAACGTCTAGAAAAAAAATAGGGTAGGTAGGTAGGCATAACTTTTTTTTCTTTTTTATTCCTACGCATCATAAAATAGTAATACTTGGGTTACTTTTTCTAAATAAAATCATTTATTACAATATATGTTGTATTAAAACATACTTTATTGAATTTAATAAATGAATATATACAAGTTGAAAAAGAGTTGTTGTCTCTTTTTATTTCACCCGAAAATAAACATCAAAATATTTAAAAAAATTATTTTCCCTAACCTCTCGAACAAGTTCAATATTAAATGAGCTAGATCAGACCCCAATATCACGGAAAAACTCGAGTTGAGATTTTAATGACTCAAAATTTCTTTATCAAATAGCAACCAAAATAATAGATATTCTTTTACATTATATAGAAAATTAGTAAAGTTTGTTATTATCGTTTAACTCAAGATTTCAAATGTTTTCTCTAATATAATTTATTTTACCAAGATTTAAGAAAATGAATTTGAGATGGATTCAAATATTTCAGATCCGACTCTTAATACATTTTCTACATTATTTTGCATTCAACTGTAGTTTTTTCACAATAACTTTTCACAATATCAGAGCGTCTGACTTGAAAGCTGGAGGTCCGGGTTCAAGTCCAAAACTGGCTGGACATTTTTCTTCGGCGACCAAATGTAAATAACCTATGGTTTAATATGGCTACTGATATGGAACCTCGAGATTATTTATACAATGTTCTCTGTGACTTTAAGAATTCTAAATTAGGAGAGGGTGTATTATGTAGCCGGGTATATTGTGACAAAATGTCTGTTAAAACCGTGTGGCATGGTAGCTCAGTGGTAGAGTGTTTGCCTTGTAAGCGAAAGGCCCGGTCGAGCCACAACTTTTTAACCACCCTGTGACTAATTTAAAACTCATATTTTGATATTGAAAACAACAGCGTACTCGCAATACCTAGATGTACTTTTCGCTGGAAATTCCCTGCCTTTTGCCATGAGCAGCTGAAAGGCATCAACTGCCTTTTTTGTTGCCGATTCTGCGCATGCTTTGATTGTACTGAGTAGACTTGGCTCATCGTTATCATTACACTTCAACTGGCCAGTTCTCCTACACATAAATTGTGTCGAGTGAGGTGTCTGCTGAATTTTCATCTGTGTTTACATCAGTGAACCCAGAAACTGTGAAAGTAGGGCCAGATTTCTCGATTTCTGTTGGGTTGCACATTGGGATATTCAGAAAAAATTCAATTGCTTAACGTGGGTACAGTTTTTTCATTCCAGGAAAATGTCTGCATTTGTCAAACGTAACCAGCAGTAAACGTGTTGCCATGTCGTTAAAATTAGGGACAAACTCAACAGATTGGACAACGAATTTTTCCAAAAAACATAGTCACCGTGTAGACACCTGCATCGGTAGACGCTTTATTGACATGCGTTTCAAGTATTGGGACGACTAATTACCGGAAAGATTTATATTATGCGGAAAGATAGAAAACAGCAAAAATGGTCGAACATATTTTTTCTTACAAAAATGGTGAAAAAAATGTAGAGTTGGCGGAAAAAAATAGGGTCGGTCGGGTTAGCGGAAACAGAGAATTCATTTGGCCTTATTTTGTAACAAGATTTATTTAAAAGGGCTCTGAGAAAGATGAACGATTTGTTCATCTTTTTCATAGCCCTTTTTCTTTTTGAAAGAATTATCAAAATACCATAAAAAATAAAGGAGATATTACCTATTGAAATATAAATGGAGGCGGCCATCTGGGACGTCATCGTGCCTTTTTACCATATATGGCATATTGACAAAATACATTTTAAAGCAAAGAAAATCACTGCAAATTGATTAAAAATTTAATATACAAATGTAAAACGAATATTTAAAGTTGTATGCTTATTTTTGATTTGCAGTGGTTTTCTTTGCTTTAAAAGATATTTTGTCAATATGCTATATATGGTAAATAAGTGCGATGACATCATCGTTCCAAGATGGCTGCCTCCATTCAGTGTTTCTTTGCAGATTTTTAATAGGTCATATCTCCTTTATTTTTCATGGCATTTTGTTAATTCTTCCAGCTTTTTCAGCTTTTTTCAAGTTTTTCTGAGCCCTTTAAATAAATTGTGTTTGAAAATTAGTGCATCAACCTCTTTAATGTTTAAGTTAGGATAAATTAAAAAAAAATCTAACACATATGACTGTGTTTGCAGGTGTAACTCTGGGATTCTCGCACCAATCCTGGTGGTTGTGTTTTGCCTATGTGTCCACCAGCCAGACAGTTCGGGCGCTAAGCAGACAACAGTGGTACCGCAAGAAATTTGAAGCATTACCCCCTGGCCGCAAAGCAATCATTCCATACCTTTTATAATTGTGTCAGAAGAGCATTCTTCCATCATTCAATAAAAGTGCATCTCATTACTTAAAATCCTAGTATTGGTAAAAAAATGGCGAAAATCATTCATGAAAGTGGAATTGTATAATATTTGTGTAATAAAGACAAGAAAATACTCATAGAATTGGGAAAGAATTAGTCTAGATCGAATTAGTTTAGATCATCTGCGATGTTTGCTCATTTTCAAGACAAGTGTCTGATTGGCTGAGACAGGAACACCTGCTATCCCAGATATACAGAAAGGAAGACGTGGTGTGCGTGGTCCAGTGGTAGAGTACCGAACTCCAGATCGAGGGTTCGATCCTCGCTGCGGCCACGTTATTTATCCTTGAGCAAGACGATTAATCCACGTTGCTTTGTACTGGTTCTACCCAGGAAGCCATCGAGAGTGATTAATCTAAGTTGCAATAACTTGTTTCGCAATCGATGTAAAATAAAAATAAATATGTTTGAACTAAAGGAAGACAGACAATACATTTATATATAAACAAAGAAACTTCATCAATATATCGACAAACTAAATGCGGATGGTCAGAAATACTCACGTGGTTCCTTGGTTTCACAAATTTGTTTCTGCACAAGCTGTCAAGATGTTTGTATTTACAATCAAGCATCGAAGATGATCAAGACTAGGAAATAATTGGAAAATAGTCTGGGCTGCATGGAATAGGGAAATAGACTGGTCTGGATGGAATAGACTGGGGTACATGAAATGGGAACATAATACTGCGATTCATGACATAGACTGCTTCTCTCACATAGTTTTACTAATAATCTCATATAAATTGCCTTCTTATTGTTTCAAAATAAAGTACTCTAGTACCTATTTGCCTTGGTGGTGTCTTGGTGGGGAGTAGCTCTTCTACACGCAGCCCTAAGAACCAATTAATTTTTGACTATCCCTCAGTCAGTGCTTGTCCCAGTAGAGAGTAATCAAAAGCACCAGTTATATTGTTTGTTGATAACTTAAGGATAGAAATGACACATTGTTAATACTTATATATTTCCAATTAACTTAATATATTTCCATATTTTAAATGTAACATACATGTGTGGTAATGTTAATGATATGTAACTTCTTGTTTATATGGAACTAATTATAGATGGTCAGGTCGGATATTTACCCTTAACCTGCTACATATATATAATGGACTGTTCTTTCTTTGAATTAAGACCATTCCATTTATGTGACAAAGGGGTGTTTTGGGAAAATGACTATCAGCAGCCAGACATTGTAAACCCAGATCAGGCTATTATAGTCGTGCTTAGCGGGTTAATCTTGTTGACATTTATTTCTTTCAGGTGTATTTCAGCATCATTATTGAGTTCACAATTGTGACTTTAATATATTATAGAAATACCATACTGACCTCACAGATGTTGGTTGTGTAAATTAAATCCATCCACAAACTACCAGATATATTTATGTGGAGTGCGTAGTCCAGCCAGTGGTTGAGCGTTATTTATCCTTGAGCAAGATAATTAATCCACATTGCTTACTGTGTAGTACTGATTCTACCCAGAAAGCCATCAAGAGAAATTATTAATCTTAAGTGGCAAAAACATGTTTCGAAATCGATGTAAAATAAATATGTTTAAACCAGATAAAGTTATCAAAAAAGAGAATATTAATTATTTGTTATTGGTTAGGCAAAAAATCGTACATAATATCATGCTAAAGGTTTTGTTAATATTGATTCACTGTATGTGCTTTTCCGTTATACAGTTTAAGGAGAATTTAAACACTGGTACGTTACACGTAACAGTAATTTTACAGAAGTCGCTTCCCGCTTCGCAAATACTGGGTACTACCATCCTTAGTCTAAACATGTTACAAGGTGCGCCATAAAACATAATTCAAATTACAGAAAAGATTGCGGGACTAGAAATGAACTAGAGTGTCTCTTTGGACTGGATGGTAAACATGCTGGGTCTAAAACTTTCTCACCTTTAATCGGGTTAAAAAAGCTGCGGGTTTGAATCGCACAGAGTATGCGACAAGTGAGGATGGCCCCCGTGTGGTTCCTGGGGGCCCCGTTTGGTCACGGGGATAAGAATAGGGCCACTGCAGATCCCTTTGGAGGGGTAGGCAGAGGGGTAGAATCCCCCTAAATTCATGTTCATTTTATCAAAGCTCTGCAGTTTAGGGTGAGAAGGTTCTAGGCCCATTTTACATATTTTATCTCGATGTACAATGAGGATGAGCCTGGCATGTTCATGCCTGTTAGGCGCCATATAACCTTTCATGTGTTGGTGTGCCTTAAAACCCAATTCAAGTGAGTATGTGGGAGGTATACAGTACTAGTTCTACCCAGGAAAACTGGAGTGCTAAAATGACGTAAAACACCATTCAAACAATTGAATTGAATTGGGGTTTTAAGGCGCACCAACACATGAAAAGGTTATATGGCGCCTAAAAGGCATGAACATGCCAGGCTCATCTTCCATGTACATTGAGATAAAATATGGAAAATGGGCCTAGAACCTTCTCACCCTAAACTGCAGAGTTGCTGCAAATTCTATCGTAGAAACTCCATTTACGCTGGAGCTACATTATTGTTTTTCTGCCACTGCTCTTTTGATGCGAGCGAGATAGCACCTGAAACAATGCAGGGATCATGATGAAGACCTTTAATGAACATGAACAAAAAATGATAAAAGATTGTAATATCCATCACAATAAGGTTAACGTGATGTAGGTGCGTTCAACCATTTATCGCATAACTTGCGGTGTAGCATACTAAAGCCATGACATAAAAACCAATAATGCACTATTGTAATAAATATGCAAATCATAAATATATGCAAATCATAAATATGCAAAATCGCTTGGTTTTTCAGCACAAGTGTGCAACAGAACTGCTTTGCCGATTTCCGTATAAACCACTTAATATACTGGATTACAGAAGTCGATGAAACAGTTCCGTTGCTCGGCGACATACGGAGATGACCAATATTCAGAGAAGCAATATTCAAAAACGAGACCGCTTCATTGATAAATGTACATTTTGTGGCCTTTTTGGAGTTATGTGATAATAGAATCTCACATTTGTGCCTGTTAAATATGAAATTTGTTTTAACTGAAATAAAGTTGATTTGATGATCTCATATAAACAGGCACTTATGTTAGATCCTCTGTGTATAATACAGAGGTAGATTTCATATATTCAACACGTTTACATCTATTTGAATCTTTAACATGACCTGTTCTTTTTGAGAAATCTATATTTTGTATACGTGTATTCATTACCAGGTGTAATCAGATATTTGTGTACCGACAGTTACTTGTTTTGCATATGTTTGTGCTTCTTCCAATTACTGTATTTTACTAAAGTTTATTTTGAAATAAATATGAAATGGAAAATATATTGAACTTGTTCTTTTTTGAATACCTGGCGGAATTATTTCTTATGACATGGTAGCGTATCATGTTAATGCCTGCTTCACAAGAGATTGCTTTTTTGACCATCTTAAAATGTTGGAGGAACTAAGCAATCTTGATTATGCTGTGGTACGTTGTCCGTCTGTAAACTTCTTTTGTGGCGACTACTCCTCTGAAAGTACAGGATGGATTTTCATGAAACTTTACAGGTATGTTGCCCGTAAGGTCTAGTTGATCCTAGCAAAAACTCAAGTCAATTTGAAATTTAAGACGGCCGCCAAAGATAACAATAGATTTTTAAAGAAGTTTGTACCAACTTCTCCGACGAAACTCAAGTGATACTGGTATGGTCCTTGACTAAAATTATCAGCATGACATAACGATGGTCCTCGACTAAAATGATAAGCATGACATAATGATGGTCCTCGACTAAAATGATCAGCATGAATGAATGAATGAATGTTGTATTACGGCACGTCGACACATAAATAGGTCATATTGTGCGCAAAAACTGACAAAATATGAATAAATGAAGTATTAATTAAAAATTAATAATGTAAATATATCAGGATAAAACTATTAAAAAATAAGGGATGATATAGTAGTAATATAAACTATATATGTAAATCAACGAATGCCCGAAAACGGGTATATAAAAAAGTAATTATATACAAGAACATATTATACTGATTTATAAAGTCTGATTTCCTTAAGGAAATCTAAAACTAGACTAAAATCTATAGTATTAAAGAACTCGGTCATAGTATTAACATTGTAGTACCTTTGACGCATAGGATCAAAGTCTACACATTCCAGCATGACATAACGATGGTCCTCGACTAAAATGATAAGCATGACATGATGGTCCTCGACTAAAATGATCAGCATGACATAACGATGGTCCTCGACTAAAATGATCAGCATGACATAACGATCATGGTCCTTGACAAAAATTATTTTGATTAGACATCCAACATGGCCACCAGTGGCCATCTTTGTTTACAGCTATATGGGAAAATCTTGTGGCAACTACTCTTTCTAAAACAAGAGGTCAATGACCTTGAAGCTCTACTGATAGATTTTGATAGGTAGGTCAGCATTCCTGTGAAGTTTCATAAAAACTGTCAAGTAGTTTCAGAGAAGTAGTCGCTACAAGTTGAAGTTTTTACTATATAACTCTAGGTAAACAAAGATGGCCACTGGCAGCCATGTTTAATGTTGAATCAAAATAATTTTCGACAAGGATCAAAATCTTGTCATGCTGATCATTTCAGAAAAAGTCCCATATCAATATCACAGTTTTCAAGAAGTAGTCGCTACAAACTTGTTTTTAAAAATCTATGTTTAGCCATGGTGGCCATCTTGAATTTCCGGCCGACCTGAAATTGTGCTAGGATCAACTAGACATCAAGAGCAACATTCCTGTGAAGTTTCATGAAAATCCGTCTAGTAGTTTCAGAGGAGTAGTCACTAAAAAAATTTACTATACAAACTCTATGTAAACAAAGATGGCCACTGGTGCCCAGGTTTAATTTGGAATCAAAATAATTTCGACAAGGATCAACATCATGTCATGCTGATCATTTTAGAAAAAGTCCCATATCAATATCACTTACAGTTTTCAAGAAGTAGTCACTACAAACTTTTTGTAAACAAGAGGTCAATGACCTTGAAGCTCTTCTGATAGATTTTTATAGCTAGGTCAGCATTCCTGTGAAGTTTCATAAAAATCTGTCGAGTAGTTTTTTGTTTAATGTTGAATCAAAATAATTTTTGACAAGGATCAACATCTTGTCCTGCTGATCATTTCAGAAAAAGTCCCATATCAATATCACTTACAGTTTTCAAGAAGTAGTTGCTACAAGCTTGTTTTAAAATATCTATGTTTAGCCGTGGTGGCCATCTTTAATTTCTAGCTGACCCGAAATTGTGCTAGGATTAACTAGATATCAAGAGCAACATTCCTGTGAAGTTTCATGAAAATCTGTCTAGTAGTTTTAGAGGAGTAGTCATTACACATTTTTACTATACAAACTCTATGTAAACAATGATGGCCACTGGTGCCCAGGTTTAATTTTGATTTAAAATAATTTTCGACAAGGATCAACAAGGATCAACATCGTGTCATGCTGATCATTTTAGAAAAGGTTCCGTATCAATATCACTTACAGTTTTCAAGAACATGAATTTGTGCTAGGATCAACTAGACTTCATGGGCAACATTTCTGTAAAGTTTCATGAATATCCATCCAGTAGTTTCAGAGGAGTAGTCGCTACAAATAAAACTTTACGGACACAGACTGACGGACGGACTACGGACGCCGCACCACGGCATAAGCTCTGCTGATCTCTGATCAGTTGAGCTAAAAAACTACCTGATGGATTTTTATGAAACTTTATAGCAATGTTGCCCATAGGTTTAGTTGATCCTAGCAAAATCCAGGTTGATGTGAAATCCAAGATGGGCAGGAAGGCAGTTTATTAAACATGTATGGGTGAACCCTTTTTTTCCGAAATTTGATTCTTTTGTTCCAATTTCAAAAGTGCCTTCCTGGGGTCCCATGTATGTTTTCATGGAATAGCCCTAAAACTAAGGTCCATAATTGTAAAAAAAAGTGCAGAATCGAAAAACCGTTGATGCAGAGACATCCTATCATCATGTGTGACCTGTATGTCCGGTGTAGTAACAATCCAGAAAAAGTTTTTAAAGTGAATATGGAAGACCATTAATGCAAAAAATCCAGACGTGTATAGTGTACACATGTACATTTGTAACCAAACACATGTAATCTCCAGTCATGTATAATATTCACATGTACTCTTGTAACCAAACACATGTAATCTCCAGGCTTGTAAACCAACATGTAAACACATGTACATTGTACATAATTACATTTAAATCCGCATGCTTCAGATTGACAAAGTACAAATATACACTTCTCATTTTGACATGTCTCAAGTTAACATGTCCAGGTTTACAAGTCACAAATACATTTATAGGTGATTTTGCACCTGAAGACCTTATCTCGGAAAATGACGGACATATCCGAACCTGGCTGAAGGTGGCCGCTGGATGTTTATCCCGCAAAGAAGCTAACCGCCAGAAGTATAAACTATGACCATGTAAGAACACATGTACATTCGTACATACGCCTGTATCTTTGTATATGTATGTAAGGCCACAAAAAATTAATTACCTGGTTCTCAGGCCACTTTTTCTGAGAAGAGATGCAGGTGGGCGCATTTTTTTTTTTACAATTTTACAGTGGTCAACAGACATGCGGGTGATTTTCTTTTTATCCAAACTTTTAATTCCAATACATGTTTTGATGCAAAATATCTTGAAATACATGTGCAATAACCAGTTGGATCAGCTCATCCCTATTGTCGATCATTACCTTATCATTTCTTCCCGACTTATACTTCTTTCAATCACAATAAGTCCGTATATTTGTATTATGACACCGCCATTATTGCATGTTGTTGTGAGACTTTGTCGATTAGACGCTTGAATAAATCGCCTGTTCTGTAGCACCTACTAGTTCCAAGCGTCTCAAGCGTCGGACTCCTAGATTAGTACCTGTACGACTGCAACACTCACAAGCTAGCGAGCAGAGCTGCAGATAGTCGGCCGCGCACCAGTCTACCCACAAGGGGATTCCCCTGAGGTAGTTGCATGTAAAAACCGGAACGAACTTGGATGCAGAACTTTTTTTCAAAATTTCGGTAGCGCATTTCCAATTTTTATTTTATTACTTTTGAGATAAAATGGGCAATGCGGCACCAAAAAAAGACATGCGGGCGGGCCTGAGAACCAGGTAATTATTTTTTTATGGCCTAATACTGTTAATATGCGTGTTATATGCCTATATTTTATTTTTGTATTAGCGCAACTTCGTTCTTTATTATTAGGTTCGCCCCTGGTATGTATAGTGGGGCCTTAATTGTGAGCCCACATGTACATTCGTACGTATGTACTTACGACTGCATCTGTATCTTTTGTATATGTGTATATGTTTTACATGCGTTGTATATATGCGTACGTTTTATTTTTGGTTCTGTTTGTCTGGTAAGAAAATACGTTGTGGCTGATTTTTTAAACTGTCAAAAGTTAAAAGGAGGGGAGGGGGAGAAGTGTGTTGGGGCGGGTGGGGGCTTTCGTCAAATTGAAAAAAATAATCCAGGGGATGGGCAGAGGAGATGTATTTGATCTATTTGATCTATTAGGTGTAATTTAGTGTGGGTGGGTGAGTATACTTGACAGTCGAGTTTTCGGGATAAGATATCATCGAACGACAGTTTCTGATGGATGGGCCGATAAAATGTTTGTATGAGGACGGGTTGAAAGAATTCCTGAGATGCTGGTGAAGCTGGGAGGGTTGAAGTAGGGAATGGGTGAGTGGATGGAGGTGTAATTTAAAAATATACATGTATTTCCAGGTGATTAATTTTAGAAGAAAAGTTCTAAGTTCTATTAATACGTTTAAAATCCACTACAGAATATTTCAGAAAATATCTGAGTACCACCACCCTCACACCCAATTCCAGGAATAACTCACCTAAAATTAATCCCCTGGAAATATAGTTTTGTGGGATAAAATGTTCGAGAACGGGATATGACGGGGTGAGAGTATAAGAATCTTTCATGGGTATTCGGTAAAGATAGGGAATTCCAACCCGAGGTATACGTGTTTATCGGAACGGAGACTCTGCCGAGGTTCCGATTAAAACAACTTATACCTCGGGTTGGAATTCCCTATCTGAACCGAATACCCATGATAGATTCTTTTTCTTGCATATCAGAGAAATGTTGTGCGTTGACGCCTGCAGCTATTGACGTTTTGCATGTTTTCCTGCATACTGGATGTTGGCGCGCGTGAATTTTATCTCGACCCTAGGGTGAGATGGAAATATCTAGCCCCGGTAAAATAACGGATATCCTTGTCCGGTATGCAAGAAATATGCGTTCCTTACTGACTTAATATTTAATTGATGTCATTAACAGTGGGTGATGCATGTCGTAGCGGAGACCGGACGTGACGTATATTTCGTTGAAAGGTCAGTGTCACGAAATTTTGCATATGATGTTAGATGCATAGAAGGAACACTGTGATGATGTTTGGTGAAAATCATATAACATCATGCAGATAATAAACATGATACATTCTGGTGGAGTTTGGGGAAATTCATGTGAAAAAGAAACAATATACACGTCGTAGCAGACACCGGATGTGACCTATATTTCGTTCAAAGTAGGTCACAGTGACCTGAAATTGTGTATGCGACATTGGATCAACCTACTGAACGTTCTGGTGGAGTTTGGTGAAAATCCTGCAAGTAACAAAAAGATATTAAGAAATGAAAATCGGACGTACGGATGGTTACAAACCGACACACCAGGACGACATTGTGATCGGTAAGTCGAGATCCGCAAATGGGCTCGACAAAAAATCAAGTCAGTCTCTTTTGTTTAAATTTTTTGACAATTGTCACTATCTTGAAAGTTACGCTGGAGCTAGTCCCAATGATTACTGGCTGTGAATATGTGCTACATCATACCGATACTTCCTATAAAGTTTGATGAAAATTGTATGAAAATGTAGAAATAAGCGAACAAGGAAAGTGGACGGGACTTCTGGACAATGCCACATCTATATGCTCTATGAACATTTCGATGAGCACAATGCTGCCTCGAAAACTTCAAGGTGTTTGGGAGAATAAAAACAAGTATTGAGAATTTATAAGCACACTGTATTTTAAATCTTTTTTTTAATTTGGTTTTAAGGCGCACCAACACATGAAAGGTTATATCAGGAATGAACATGCCAGGCTCATCCTCCATGTACATCGAGATAAAATATGGAGAATGGGCCTAGCACCTTCTCACCCTGAACTGCAGAGTTGCTGCAAATTCTAATGCAGACACTCCATTTACGCTGGAGCACGTTTATTGTTTTTCTGCCACTGCTCTAGTGATTTGAGCGAGATGGCACCTGAAACAATGCAGGGGTCATAATGAAAAACTTATTATAATGAGCATAACAAAAAATTATAAAATGAACATGAATTTGTGGGGGGCTCTACCCCTCTGCCTACACCTCTAACGGGATCTGCAGTGGCCCTATTCTTTTTATTCTTTGCCCGGGAACCACACGGGGCTTAAATCATGACTGCACAAAACTGGTGCATTAAAACATTACCACACCACCTATTAAGTTTCAATCTTGGAAATATAACCCCATAATTCTCGATATTAATAAATTACCAAGATAAGAAATCAAATGGACATTTTTAATATAAAAACATTTTTATTTACAGATTCTTTAAACATCCTCTTATTTCGAACATTTTTATTTGTATTGCATCTAGGAAAGTTTAATTTAATGCCAAATTACAAGTAAACCTTTGTAACTTTCTCTTCAAAATCTAGGAAAATACATTTTTATAGATCATTTTTTTCTACTAGTCATTACGTCATGCATTCTAAGCCATATACTATTTTCGCAGAAGAACACAAACATGTATGTATAATACAGAGACAGAAAGGCTGAAAACACATCCACTTATGGAAAGTAGTTCCACTTATTTTTTGTTATTAGAAGTTCAATGAGGGAAAAATTCCAGTCAATGAGGGAAAAAATCCAGTTTAAATGTAAACTTTTTGGGGGAAGCTATTTTGAAGAATGTTCCTGAATTTCCTGGTGTAGACCACCAAATGTCATTATTCCTCGTGTTATTCGTCGAAAATATTCCCACATAAATCACGGACCGACATTTCCCCCAAACGTCAATGCTATAATCGTCGCTAAAGATTCACCATTGCCATCTAGAACTTCACCACTGCTGTGACCATTCCCAAACTTCAGCACCACTACGACTGATGTATGCCCTGCTGGTAATGTTGAGGTGTGCGTGCTATTAAATCTACAGCAGTGTTGTATAAGCCCATATCTGAAAACAAATTAAACCAATTTGAAATCAAAGAAACTTTTGTATCTAATACTGTAACGTCCATCGGGCAAGTGACAGATAACCAGGTCACCTGCCCGTACCCAATATCCACTTGCCCAGAGCTCTAGGCAACCATATTTCCGGAGCCCTACTTGAAAATACTATTGTTGAATTGGGGTTTTAAGGCGCACCAACACATGAAAAGGTTATATGGTGCCTAACAGGCATGAACATGCCAGGCTCATCTTCCATGTACATCGAGATAAAATATGGAAAATGGGCCTAGAACCTTCTCACCCTGAACTGCAGAGTTGCTGCAAATTCTATCGTAGAAACTCAATTTACGCTGGAGCCACGTTATTGTTTTTCTGCCACTGCTCTTTTGATGCTAGCGAGATAGCACCTGAAACAATGCAGGGATCATGATGAAGACCTTTAATGAACATGAACAAAATATGACAAAATGAACATGAATTTGGGGGGATTCTACCCCTCTGCCTACCACTCCAAAGGGATCTGCAGTGGCCCTATTCTTTGCCCTGTGACCAAACGGGGGCATAACTGATAAACGAAACAAGACTGTTATAAACCTGATAAATTATTAAAATTTATTTCTAGTGTACCTCCACCATCCGACTCTACTGTGTCTGGACCGAAATGTTCCGACGTGGGTCCAATTCAAATTATCCCAGAAATAAATCGGTCCAGAATATGTATAACTGCTTCATATGTTAGCAAAAATGACATACCCGCAGGGGTAGAATTCAACTTTTTTACCCACTTGCTTTTATTTGCGAATGCAATATTTTCAACTTGCATAAATGCATTCTTACTGGCATTTTTTTTCTACTTTTGGTCAGAGACATTTCTGCGCATAAATATTTTATACAACACTTATATAAGATTGTGTTTTACTAGACATGTTTGTTGTTTATCAGTGGCAATAATTGATCTCTAATTTAGCTTGTGTGAGGTTGTTTTTTTCACAGTGTCAAGTGAATTCAATGCCCTCTAGTATCGTCTTTCAACAAATTTAGTTTGAGTTGACACAGATGAAATAGTTTTAATACGGTGACCGTGTATTCAATTATCGCATATAATTACATGATGATGATTCTACATATTTAGTGATTTTGTGTCGAACACCTACAAGCAGGTCCCCAGCTTTGATCTGATCATACCAACTATGCATTTACCTCTCACCTACAAGCAGGTCCCCAGCTTTGATCCAATGATCATACCAACTATGCATTTACCTCTCACCTACAAGCAGGTCCCCAGCTTTGATCCAATGATCATACCAACTATGCATTTACCTCTCACCTACAAGCAGGTCCCCAGCTTTGATCCAATGATCATACCAACTATGCATTTACCTCTCACCTACAAGCAGGTCCCCAGCTTTGATCCAATGATCATACCAACTATGCATTTACCTCTCACCTACAAGCAGGTCCCCAGCTTTGATCCAATGATCATACCAACTATGCATTTACCTCTCACCTACAAGCCGGTCCCCAGCTTTGATCCAATGATCATACCAACTATGCATTTACCTCTCACCACAAATGGGTCTCCAATTTAGATCTTATGATCATACCAACTATGTACCTACGGCTCACCATCTAATGATCATACCAACTATGCATTTACCTCTCAACTACAAGCAGGTCCCCAGCTTTGATCCAATGATCATACCAACTATGCATTTACCTCTCACCACAAATGGGTCTCCAATTTTGATCTAATGATCATACCAACTATGTAGCAACAGCTCACCATCTAATGATCATACCAACTATGCATTAACCTTTCACAACAAATGGGTCCCCAGCTTTGATCCAATGATCAGAGCAGCTATGCATTAAACTCTCACCACAAACAGGTCCCCAGCTTTGATCCAATGATCAGACAAACTATGCAGCAATCACTCACCACAAATGGGTCTCCAGCTTTGATCAGACCAACCATGCAGCAATCACTCACCACAAATGAGTCCCCAGCTCTGAACTAATGATCAGACCAATTATACATTAACCACTCACCACAAATGGGTCTCCAGCTTTGATCAACTCACCAAAAACGGGTCTTTCCAATATTCAGACCAACCTCTCATACTTACTGAATGCCTGAGAGACCTCCTGGGGAAATGTGATGTAGGTTTGACAGTTGATACTGTTATTGCCGTCTACCTGTCCGTGGACTTCTGTTAGGCCACTTACATACTCGTTTATCTGCAAATAGTACACACATGATCAGGGGTCTGGAAATATTTTGAACAAAATCTACTTGCCCTGCTCAAAATGTCACTTGCCCCAATTTCAAGTCACTTGCCCCAAAATTAAGCTTTGTCAACTTGCCTTTTTTTTCTGGACCGCGCTTAAGTTGAATACTTTTCTATTACTGTTTTTTTTCCATAATGTTTATGCCGTGGTATGGTGACCGTCGTCAATATGTAAACTTTTTTTGTAGCGACTACAAAAAAAGTTTACGGACAGATGCCGGACCACTGCATAAAAACAAGTTTGTAGCTACTTTTTAACTTTTTTTCTTCTTCAAAATAATATGGAACACACATTTCCGCTTTTCCCATCTATTCAGTACCTCGCCACAACCGTTGGCTGTACATACGACTTTTGACTACTGTGAGAATGTAATTTTCTACGCATTGTAAGCATATGAGCGATTTAAAAACTGCTACACACATAGAACTAATTAGTAATATGCTCATGGCGAGTCAGGTATTTGTGTAGGACTATTTCGGAATTGCACAAGGGGTGAAATATACCAAGTGTCCCTGCGCAATTCGGGAATGCATTGGATAAAGTGAGAACATACATGTACTAAATAATCGAGCCCATTCATACATAGGCGTAGGAATGTTTCAATTATTGATTATTGGGAAGCCAAAAAAGCACAAAAAGGTATGTTTCAAATATGGGGGCGAGCGGGAGGGGCATTTTTCGGAAATTTTTTCCTCATTATTCCCCCACCACCCACCCACCTCCTCCGGCAATATGACATCACAATAATAATGAAATCCTAAAACATTCACCATTGTTTTTCTTTTTATCCTAACACCAATTTCGTCCGTATCTCCATTTTTTTTTTATCTGCCGCAGGTTTCGACACTAACACTAGAAGCTGGGAATTCCACTGGGAACCCTGAATTTGCCGTCAGGTTCTTATTAAAACACACTTTATAGATTATTTAATTGAAAATCCCCCAAAAATCAAGCGATAAAATTGTCCGAAAAGGTAATTCAGTTTGCCTTTCGTTCTACCTCTATTATCGATGATCCCGAATAATAAAATGAAAAACAATATGTCAGACTAAAATGCTCTTTGATTTCTGTGGGATCCCTCATGTTGAAGTGGGCACCCAGACGTACAAAGTAGGGATTCCAGTCTCATCCCAGACAAAACATTTTAGTGTCGAACCCCGTGCCGTCAACCGTACCCTAAAATTGTGACACCACCCATAGATCACGCAATATTTCATTCATACTCGGGTGTTTTAACGCATGCAAACTAAGTTGTTTTCTAGAGGAAGGATGGGTGCCTGCAAATCACTAATAAACAAAGAAAGAAACAGTTTTCAATTTAGAAGGACTTGATCAACACTGACTTTCGCATTAAAAAGCTGAATTTATAATTAAAATATACCACTCCATACTTTTATTCTTATTTTTTAAGGGAGTAAATATTAACAAACAAATATCGCTCAAACATCTCATTGGAAAATACGTTTACGTGTCCACAAACATTACGTTTAGACACAACTAGGTAATTTCACTGACGGGTGATCTGCATTCGTCGTATTGCTCCGAGGTGGTTTTACATTTTGCAATTGTTAATGAATCAGCGGGGAAAGTTGATTTCACATTTTGCTCTTTCAGACTGGGAAAGTGGATTTTCACATTTCATTATTTGGAAAGTTAAGGTTCACAATTTGTCATTTTAGATCGAGTGAAAGATAATTTTCGTCACTGTTACAAGTTTCGCGTACCTCACATTTTGTCATCTTAAAGAAAATGTTGATTTTCACATTTTGTCATTATTAAGTTTCATATTTTTTCATTGTAGAAGGAAAGTTGACTTTCAAATTATGTCTTTGTATAGAGCTAGAAGTTAATTTTTATATTCCGTCTTGTAGAGGGAATGAATGCTATTAAAAGTTTCACATTTTGTCTGATTGTAAAGGGAAAGTAAAGTTTCACATTTTGTCTTGGAGAAGGGAAAGTTAAGTTTCACATTTTGTCTTGGAGAAGGGAAAGTTGTTTCATGCACAGTTTTGTCAGTCAATATATACTGAAGAGGGAAAATGAATTTTCATATTTTGTCATTGTATTGAAAAAGTTAAGTTTGACATTTGTCATTTAAAAGAGGGAAAGTTGATTTTCACATTTTAATTGTCATTGGAGACTCGGAGGGAAAGTCGACTTTCATGTTTTATCTTCAAAGAGGTGAAGTAGATTTTTCAAATTTTGTCACGTCTCCAATAGGACAGTTAACGATGAATGGCCACCCTTTTTGTAGTATTATCAATCAACAAATTTAACTCTTAAACATCATATGAACATTTCTTGATAATCCTGTAGACAAACACATTTAAAACCGCTACTAAGTTGTTTGCAAAAATAAGTATTATTTGCATGACGTAGTTGCTACTTTTGCCACTGTGTGACTGTATGGGGAAATGAGGTAAATCTGAATTGTATAGCTGCACAACTATTGCCAGATGATTGATAAATACATTTACCTGTGGATTAATTTACCTGTTGAAAGTTTTCTACATCAAATAAAATCTTATTCTCCCTTTGTTGTGTATTGATTTAGATTTAAATAAACATAAACATGCTCATGAAACAAAACATGGCCGGAGAACTTTAAAGCCAGATTGTACTGGTACTATACACAGCCATAGTTACCAAGGGGATAGCATGTTCAACTCGGAATCTGGCACCACTGGGGTACTTCGCTTTGTCCTTAGGCAAGACACTTCCACTAGCCTCAACCACTAGATGGGAAAAAACCAAACGCCACTCACCGTGTATACGAGTCTTATCATCAAAGCATTTTAAAGACCATATTTATAAAGACTAGGGCATGCTTCCAAGATTCCATTTTTATACTTCAGGGATTTTTCTGCATTTTTGGAAGTGGGGTCAGAGGCCTTTTGAATTGGGAAAAATGCGCGTGAAAGCTAGAAATTGGGAAAAATAATAATCCTACTACGTTATTGTAAGGCACTAAACATGTTTAGAGTAGTTTCAAAATCAAGCTCTTATACAAGTCTGCAACAAATACATTGTCAGGGCTACATTTAATATAAAAAAATAAAAAAAATTGGTTGTTTTTTTGGGGGGAAATATTTTCCCTTTTTGGGAAAATATGAGTATATTTTGGGAAAATATGAGCATATTTTGGATTGGGATGGGGCCGAAATTTGGCCTAGAAAAGTCCCTGTGCTTAATCCTTTATTTATCTCTAGAGCAGCTCTAAATAATTATATCTAAACAATCATTGTGTCGATGAACCGTTAAACAATCATTTAATTCAACATTCATTTTCTGCAGATCTTTGCATTCCTCCTTTCTGGGGAAAGTAAACGCACAACATTACTCACTCATTTCTGCGATAATTATTGATGCAACTTTTTATTTTCCGAAACACAATTATCCTGTCAGAATGGAAATGTCACACAATATCCACAGGGATTAGGCATAACAAAAAGACCGGATGAATTCTGTAAAGTATTTTAGTTATCGTATCAAGACATTACTAAAATGTCACGTTCCACTATAAATATCATTCAGTCTCCCCAGTTGGGACCGTTTATATGTGTAAATCTGGTTGCAACTGTGTCCGATTCTCTGTGGATGGGGGCGGCTCTGAATAAACCTTGATCTGTGGATGGGGGAGACTTTAAATAAACCTTGATCTGTGGATGGGGGCGGTTCTGAATAAACCTTGATCTGTGGATGGGGGCGACTCCGAATAAACCTTGATCTGTGGATGGGGGCGGCTCTAAATAAACCTTGATCTGTGGATGGGGGCGGTTCTGAATAAACCTTGATCTGTGGATGGGGGCAGTTCTGAATAAACCTTGATCTGTGGATGGGGGCGGCTCTGAATAAACCTTGACCTGTGGATGGGGGCGGCTCTAAATAAACCTTAATCTGTGGATGGGGGCGGTTCTGAATAAACCTTGATCTGTGGATGGGGGCAACTCTAAATAAACCTTGATCTGTGGATGGGGGCGGCTGAATAAACCTTGATCTGTGGATGGGGGCAACTCTAAATAAACCTTGATCTGTGGATGGGGGTGGCTGAATAAACCTTGATCTGTGGATGGGGGCGACTCTAAATAAACCTTGATCTGTGGATGGGGGCGGTTCTGAATAAACCTTGATCTGTGGATGGGGGCGACTGAATAAACCTTGATCTGTGGATGGGGGCGACTCAAATAAACCTTGATCTGTGGATGGGGGCAGCTCTGAATAAACCTTGATCTGTGGATGGGGGCGACTCTGAATAAACCTTGATCTGTGGATGGGGGCGACTCTAAATAAACCTTGATCTGTGGATGGGGGCGGCTCTGAATAAACCTTGATCTGTGGATGGGGGCGGCTCTAAATAAACCTTGATCTGTGGATGGGGCGACTATGAATAAACCTTGATCTGTGGATGGGGGCGGCTCTGAATAAACCTTGATCTGTGGATGGGGGCGACTCTGAATAAACCTTGATCTGTGGATTGGGGAGACTCTAAATAAACCTTGATCTGTGGATGGGGCCGGCTCTGAATAAACCTTGATCTGTGGATGGGGGTGACTCTGAATAAACCTTGATCTGTGGATGGGGGTGACTCTGAATAAACCTTGATCTGTGGATGGGGCGACTCTGAATAAACCTTGATAATGTTTTTTAAAAGATAAATTTATTGCAGCAATAAAACCATGACCGAAATATCATAATACAATAGTGTAATAATTTAATATGCAAATGAAGGATTAATCATCGTTTGTATCGGAATGGCTTTGTTGATTTCCGTAACCATTAAAAAAACAAGATTACAAAAATCGACAAGGCAGTTCCATTGTTGGGTTTTGTATGTAGAAGAACGATGCAACATTATATTATGACGTCATCATATGACACACTCATATATATGCAGTTATTTGGCATGTTCGAAGTTATGTGTTAGTTAACATTGGCCTCAATGATTATCCATTACTTTCATTCCATTATTGGTAAAAATAATATTTGTTTGCCAATTTAAAGTTGTTGTTTTTTTAAAATTAAACTGTTATTCTAATGCAACTTGAATGTAAGACGTTATTCCATTGGTTAACATCTCAAATTTGCAATCGTAAACACCCAATTTACGGTCTGAAAATATCGTAATATCACATAATGCTGTTATAATAAACAACATAGTTACCCATCATACTTTCATTCTTTTTACTGAAGAAAATGGTGTAGGGTGTAGGGTGTGGGGGGGATGTGGGGTGGGGGAGGGATGTGGGGTGTGGGGGGATGTGGGGTGGGGGAGGGATGGGAATGAAGGGGGCAGTCAGGTAACTGAAACCCACATATTTTTTTATTCAGCCTAACCATGCTAAATGTTTTGCATCACTGTAGCATGGTTATCTCTTTAAATTTCAATTCCTTTGTTAGTGTTCATTTGATTAGACCTCTCCTTTTCCCATTATTTCTAACTGCTAACTTTGTTAACAGCATCTTCCTGAACATAGCAATTTCATGAAAAATTATAGTAATTTGTTTTTCAATTTTCAAGCAAAGCAGCCTTGATTTCTCCTCAATTGACATGTCACCAGTACTTAGATATCTCTGCCCTTTTGTTGATGTCGGAGTATATTGACAATAGGTTATATTATAACATAGCTGCACGTGCTGTTGTTTGTCGGAGGTATCGTTTTGGTTTGATTGGTTGAAATGGCTAAATGATTGACAACTGGCGACATGTTAATTCCTAGGGTGTTCAGGCCATTAGCCATTATTCCATCCTCCTCTGCTTCTTGAAGGGTATTAAATTTGGGTTGAGTTGGAAGAAGTTCTCCGAGGGAATGCTGTTATCGGTGTATTCAGAAATCATGATGGTGGTCGTTTTGTTTTCTTGCTGAAAACATCACAAATATAAGTATCATGAAAAGGAAGAAAAAAATGTGGTAAATATGTATATATAGGCCCAGAACCATGGAGGGGTTAAGGGTTGGTAGTTTTTGGAATTTCGGAAAACATGCTCTACTCTTACCAACAGAAAAATAGTTTTTGGAATCCGGGAACCATAACCTACTCTTACCAACAGAATGGTAGTTTTTGGAATCCAGAAACCATGCTCTTTTCCTACCAGCAGAATGGTAGTTTTTGGTATCTGGGAACCATGCTCTCCTCTTACCAACAGAATGGTAGTTTTTGGAATCCAGAAACCATGCTCTTTTCCTACCAGCAGAATGGTAGTTTTTGGTATCCGGGAACCATGCTCTACTCTTACCAACAGAATGGTAGTTTTTGGAATCCGGGAATCATAACCTACTCTTACCTACAGAATGGTAGTTTTTGAAATCCGGGAACCATAACCTACTCTTACCAACAGAATGGTAGTTTTTGGAATCCAGAAACAATGCTCTTTTCCTACCAGCAGAATGGTAGTTTTTGGTATCCGGGAACCATGCTCTACCAGTGATTTTTTTACCTCTGCGTCCTGGACGCAGGACGCAGAAATATTTCCGGAGACACAAATTGTCAGAACATGTGCGTTCTCGGGACGCACATAAATTGCAAGTAAAGAGTTCCGTAATTCATATTTCCCCTGTAAGAATTCAATCCGTCGCTTTTTTCTCCGCGTCTACCGCCAAATTTCCCCTGTAAGAATTCAATCCGTTGCTTTTTTCTCCGCGTCTACCGCCATATTTGACTATTCGATGAGGGTTAAGTTTAACCTTGCACCGTGCCGCGTAATTTTATAATGTCTATTATTATTGGATAATGGTCATACGATTAGCCAATGGAATCGGCCGTGAGGTAAAACACGAAACGGTGCGGAAGTAAACATTCCACGAGTTGGCGATGCATCGTCTGCAAAATGGGGCCAAAGAGAAAACTAAACAATGACGCAAAGCAACAAACACTCTCGAGTTTCATTCAAAAGGCCTGTACATCCTCCAATAATGACGCTCAAACAGCCGGTATATATATCTACGGCAATTGAACCACCTACCAAAATCCGCAAATACAACAGTTGTTGGGAGAAATTGTTCAGTTGGCTCGGGTATGACGATACCACAAAACCTGGGACTCACTCCTTTATTTTTGGGACTCATAGAATTTTGGCCCAGCGAGTCCTAGGACTCGTACAAATGAAATTGTAAAAAAATCACTGCTCTACTCTTACCAACAGAATGGTAGTTTTTGGAATCCGGGACCCATGCCCTACTCTTACCAACATATAGTATTTGGGAGCCATCCATCACATTGATCGGAATCAATTTGTTCATTAACTGCCAGTGCTCATTAACACAGTACAGGTTATTTCGAGCCGACCCAGAGAGAGGAGGGAATGAATGAATGGTGTTTTACGTCACGTTGACACATAATTAAATTGGTAATATTGTGCGCAAAAACCGATGAAAATGAATGGTCAGTTATTATATTACATAGGAATCAGAGAACATTGCCCTTCTCTCTCTATAAAATATTGTTTTGGTTCTTTAATGTGCTCAGGTGTAGATAATGGCAAGCCTCCATTTTTGATTTTCATGTCGAGGCTCATACCGTATTTCCCCTAATAGTAATGCCTGGGCGCTATGCAAGCCAAGGGGCGTTCTTATAAAATTAAAAAAAAATGTTTAAGGGAAATACAAAACATCATTTTTATTGTGTTTTTGAAAGGTGTGTGTGTGTGTGTGTGTGTGTGTGTGTGGTGAGGGGTAAGGGAGGGCGGGTGTTTTCTGTTAGAGGTGTTCCTATAAGGGAAAATACAGTATATGTGTAGAAATAGATATCGGAGTGCCTTAGGGAAGGTTAGTTTTATACCTAATATGTATATGTAACGTTTGTTAAATAGAGCTGGTTTGTATATTCATACCTTAATCTTCAGTATATGTAGTATGTAGAGGGCCTCGTGGAAGATTAAACATATAACCTCTTGCACAAGTCTATATATTTAATTTATTATTATGAATTTTATTGCCGCTTCAGAATTGTTCTATATGCTTGTATGATACTGAAGAATATTGCCCTAGATGCACTTTCAGTCTTTCGGACAATTGAATTCAGCGTATTTTTTCACCATTTTGGGAATATGTCCGTGACCGGTCAAATTGGGAAAAAACACGCGATTTTTCTCAAAATCGGGGGAAAACGCGCGTTTTTTCTCAGAATTGGGAAAAAAATGTTTTTGTATTTTGTGAAATATTACATATTTATTGATGATTTACATAATAAAATATTTTCCCAACTATAATGTTTCAAGTTTTTATTGTACTTCACTGTGTTGTTACAGAATAATTTCCCTGTTTTTGTTGTCCCTGAAAATGTTAACAATGCTGTTAAGTTCATTGTCATTTAGGGTTGCACCAGATTCTCTGCATATTCTCATGACCGAGGAAAGAGTTTCCTGGCCCAGACGATTTCTGTTATTCGTCCTTTATTTAGTATTAACCCATCGCTCACTGAGGCGCTTGTTACATAGTAGAATATACTAGCGGTAAAGCGTTTCGATAACATACAAGCGGTAAAGCGTTTCTGCAATGCATAAACAACAGGGTTTCCCCCAGAAAATTGTGAAGGCATGTTGTTCTGACATTACATTTACCAAACTGGGCTTGAAAAAAATGGTGCCTATTAATGGCAAAATGGCAAAATAACATACTTTTATGGTTTTGGTGCAAAAGGAACAAGAATCACCATAGAAATTCTATTTTTCTTCTTTTAAATCTGTTATTCATGAAAATTAAGAAAATCTTAAGGCATGTTGCTCTGATGAAGGCATGTTGTTTTTCCTTTCTTTTTCAGGAAGGCATGTTGCATGCGACATGCCTTATGATCCTGGGGGAAACCCTGAACAACTTGGCGTCGTCCTCGGGTGACGAGGCTGTTTTTTGCGTTTTAATTTACACAGAAAAGCAGAAGAAACGTCGAAAACCCTGGTAAAAAACTTTATTTAGAAGATTATTCTAAAACATTTTACAATTTTGGGAAGAAAAATCTGGAATTGGGAATTTTTTTTACTCAAAATTGGGAAAAAAAGCTATTTTTTGGCGATTGGGAACGGGTCCAAAGAAGGAAAAAAACCGCTGGAATTGAATGTTGTTTAACGGCTCATCAACACAGTATGGTTATTTAGAGCCGCCTCAGAGAGAGGGGAAGGATACATAGGAATCCGGGAACCGTGCCCTACTCTTATTATCGAATAGATTCCTATGGTTCTTTAACGTGCTCGGAGAATAGACCGATACATGGGACCGCCCGGTTTACCTCCCCATCCGATGGACGAGGCTAAGGGAAAGTGTCTTGCATCTTTCGGACAAAGACAAGGGCAGGAAATTAAGTTGTTATGAGGAAGACAGTCTATCTACGATAGAGAAGTGAAATTAAGTTTCATGTCGTGTTTGCACATCATGTAAGGTATATTGAGACAGCAACCTCAGAATGGGGACCAGATGAAGGACAAAGTTTTCCATCAGACATGCCTCGCCAGGGAGTGAACCCACCATTAGCAGACGTCTGCAGCTCCAAAGCTTAAAGCCTTATCCACTGAGCAACCATTGAGGTCGATAGGGAGAAGGTTGAAGACAAGTAGATAAATTATAGTCAGATTGTGGCCAGGGTGGGGTGGCTTAGTAGTGATCTTGTTTTTTGAAGTCTTATTTCGGTCAGGCTTTGTCTGTGACCCCGTTTGTCTTATTATATCCCCTGCAAACGAAGTTTGTAGCGGGGTGGGTATACTGGATCGGCTTGTCCATCTTGAATTTCCGGTCAACCTGATTTTTACTTGGGACTAACTGTTTTTATAAAAGTCATTTTGGTAAAGGTACTAAACCAATACCACTTATGGTTTTAGAAGTCGCCACAAAAGTGTATTTAATAAATCTATTTTTAGACATGGTGGCCATCTCGAATTTTAGGCCAAACTGATTTTTACTTAGGACCAACTAGACATTAAGAGAATATTCCTATATTCCTAAATATTATGATTTATTATGCAACATTATAATCTCATGCAATTTTGTCCTACTCTAAATAATATATCTTTTTACAGCTTATAAAAATGTCATGCTACCACAAATTTTAATTTTAAAAATGTCGTACTACCACAAATTTTAATTTTAAAGCTACATGTATATCAATTAAATCCCTTACATCAACCTTAGTATATCCTATTTTCTGCTCCAAATCACAAATGGAATGATCTGTATTCAGAAATATAGCAGGTGTGTGACCAGGTCACAGGTCATGTTATGCAATTTTTCTGAGAATTATATCTCACCAGTACAAGTAGATTTGCTCTTGTCTCCGGTTATAGTTGGAAAATCAGAATTAAAACAAAATCTTTAAAACCTACAATTTGTTGTTTTTTTTCAGTCTTTTTCTGAGAGCCAAAAATACAAAGGAGACTTAATCCTCACCCCTCTATGAGTGTTTAATGGACTGTCCTTTTTTTGAATTTGGACAAGTCCATTTATAGTACAAAGGGGTGTTTCGATCAAATGACTGATGAGCACCCAGACGGTGTAAACCCTGATGTCATGCTAGTCATTTTGGTAAAGGTTCCAAATCAATATCACTTATGTTTTTTGAGCAGATCGCATTTTTAAAATCCATTTTTAGCCGTGGTGGCCATCTTGGATTTCCTACTAACCTGAATGTTTGCTAGGATCAACCGGACAACAAGAGCAAAACACTTCCATCAAGTAGTTTCAGAGGAGTAGTCACCACAATAACTCTGTGTAAACAAAGATGGCCACTGCAGGCGGTCATGTTTGACATCCAATCAAAATGAACTTTGAAATTATTCAACCAAAACACAGTGAAGATATGCGCAACTAGGCTTGGTACTGACTATTCCCGCAGTTTTGTTGAAATCCGGTCAGGGGTTCAGGAGACGAAGTCCGAACAAAGTTTGTATCATACCAGTGTTTTTTTAAGAGTAATTTGTCCCCTCGTCAAAAAGTATGTTTTTTCCCCTTTTCTGAAAAAAAAATCCCTCAAAAAAAACACCACCAAAACAAGAGGTCAATGACCTTGAGGCTCTACTGATAGGTTTTTGATAGCTAGATCAGCATTCCTATGAAGTTTCATGAAAATCCGTCAAGTAGTTTCAGAGGAGTAGTCGCTACAAGATTTCATTATATAACTGTATGTAAACAAAGATGGATGCTGGCAGCCATGTTTAACGTCAAATCAAAATAATTTTCGACAAGGATCAACGTCATTCCATACTGATCATTTTAGAAAAAGTCCCATATCAATATCACTTATAGTTTTGAAGAAGTACTCGCTACAAACTTGTTTTTTGAAAATCTATTTTTAGCTGTGGTGGCCATCTTGAATTTCCGACCAACCTGAGATGTTGATAGGATCATTTAGACATCAAGAGCAACATTCCTGTGAAGTTCCATGGAAATCCGTAGAGTAGTTTCAGAGGAGTACGGTAGTCTTTACAAGTTTTTACTAAATAACTCTTTATGTAAACAAAGATGGCCGCTGGCAGCCATGTTTAACGTCAAATCAAAATAATTTTCGACAAGGATCAATGTCATTCCATACTGATCATTTTAGAAAAAGTCCCATATCAATATCACTTATAGTTTTGAAGAAGTACTCGCTACAAACTTGTTTTTTGAAAATCTATTTTTAGCTGTGGTGGCCATCTTGAATTTCCGACCAACCTGAGATGTTGATAGGATCATTTAGACATCAAGAGCAACATTCCTGTGAAGTTCCATGGAAATCCGTAGAGTAGTTTCAGAGGAGTACGGTAGTCTTTACAAGTTTTTACTAAATAACTCTTTATGTAAACAAAGATGGCCGCTGGCAGCCATGTTTAACGTCACATCAAAATAATTTTCGACAAGGATCCACATCATTCCATACTGATCATTTTAGAAAAAGTCCCATATCAATATCACTTATAGTTTTCAAGAAGTACTTTTCTATTGTAGCGATCACAGTACAAACTTGTTTTTTGAAAATCTATTTTTAGCTGTGGTGGTTATCTTGAATTTCCGACCAACCTGAAATGTTGCTAGGATCATTTAGACATCAAGAGCAACATTCCTTTGAAGTTTCATAGAAATCCGTCAAGTAGTTTCAGAGGAGTAGTCGCTAAAAGTTTTTACTAAACAACTCTACATAAACAAAGATGGCCGCTGGCAGCCATGTTTAACGTTAAATCAAAATGATTTTCGACAAGGACCAACATCATGTCATGCTGATCATTTTAGAAAAAGTCCCATATCAATATCACTTAAGAGTTTTCAAGAAGTAGTCGCTACAAATTTATAAGTAAAGTAAAAAAAAACTGCATACAGATGACAGACAGCACAAAAACAATATGTCTCCCATCCATAAAGTCGGGGAGACATAATGCTCATTATTATTAATACGCGAAAGTAGAAGAATCTTCATTTACACCATTTTTGATGTGCAAACTCAGTTTCAATATTAAAGTTTACAATGCTTTTATTATGTAGTTCAGTTCAATGGCTGAGAAGATTTTTTTTAGCAGATACATGTATTTTGTTCAGTAGGGGACACACTTCAGTATCTTGGTTCTGTAATCTTCTTTCCATTGGGGATATTAATGCCCTGACTGCATTCACAAATAGCCAAACAAAGTGTGACCATTTGGTGAGGCAAGAGCAAACCAGCCCTTAAAATGAAGTGAAGCACAACTGTGGTACGACCTCCGGATTGCGAATTCTGTATTTTAAAAGGGGGGATAATTCTGGTAAAATACATGACAGAGTTATGTAAATGGTTCTTGTCATATAACATTGTGTAATGATAATAATGTGTGCTAAGTTTCAAAGATTTTTGACAATTTGTGTTTTTGAGAAATGAGGTAAAACAAAAACTTAACCAAAACGTCAAAACCTGTAGACTGATGGACAGACGGAACTCGCCAAACTATAAGCCTGGAATCTGCCGTATAATACATACCGGTTCCTGCAGTTTGACTTTTACATCCGCGTCATCACTTGTCGTCAGTATGAAGGATGTGCCGTTACTGTCAACCTATAAACAACAAATCATATCAATCAACGATCGAGCGTTAGCCAATAGATAGCGATGACAACACTTTTACCATATTTTCAAAATTTTGTAAAAGAAATTATATCAGTAGAAAGAATGTTTTCACAAAAATTATGCAGCTTAAATCATCAAAATCTAACTATAAATAAAAACTGTTAGAACTTTTTAAACACCAGCTTTCAATAAAGTTTATCTGTCACATTTTGTGTATCAATTCGAGGCGGCCATGGCCGAGTCAGGGGTCTGGAAATATTTTGAAAATCCACTTGCCCTGCCCAAAATGTCACTTGCCCCAATTTCAAAAGTCACTTGACCCAAAATTAAGCTACGTCGAGACCGCACGCTAAGTTAAATCCTTTTCTCTCACTGTTTTTTTTGTCATAATTTTTTACATAATTTCATTGTAAAATTAATGACTTAAATTATGAAGGATCAGAGCTATAGGTTGTTACCATTATGCACATATCAGTGTTTTCCTCCACCGGTGGGAGAGGGGGAGTGGGGTGTCAGTGGGGATACCCCGAGGATATAACATCACTGATGAACCTGGTACCAAATTGGTAGACTCTAATGCCTATGGAATTAAGATGTACAAGATGCTTGCCCCTAGTGCAGTAATTAAAAAAGGGCAGGCAGATAACAAAAAAAAAGATGCATTAGGTCGAACAAAACTTTTTTCTACTTTTACTTTTGTTATAGACTACACCAGATAAAAAAAATGAAAAGAATGATGCATTAGGTCAAACAGAACTTTTTTCCAACTTTCACTTTTGTTATATATGGCGTTTTGAAATAAAAACAGATGCACACTTATTCATTACGACATGCGTCGATAGCGACATGCGTCGATAGTCTCTTTGCTCATCAAACAAAGCCGTCAAATTTCCATAATCGTTTAATTGCCCTACTTGTTTACAAATTGGTTTGATTGAATCGCCATTGTTTCACTTTACCACGTGGTAGTGAACGGGAGTTGTTTCATTGGCTGATAAAAATACATCGGTTATTTGATTGGATAATATGGATACAGTACTAGGTCAAGTGTCGCGTCATGATTTTTAATTATTGAACAGAATATTACCTACGACACACCGACCGACATACAAAGCGACTACACCATCTCAATAACTGATTTACACACTGATGTGTATTTCACACTAATCTGGCGCGTGACTTACTTCCTGCATAGAGGGGCTCGTTACATAGGTATATTTCACACGGTATACAAATTCTAAAGACCGCGCGTCTTCAATTGAAGATTGGCACCCCAAGCGTTCCTCGGCCAATTAAATTCTGATAAACTGTCAAGTGGGAGGGATTAAACAATAACGAACAACACAGGTCAGTTTTATGACACTTATCAGTAATTGCTCGCGGCAAAAGCAACGGGTAGTTAATTACTACGCAATTATCGGCAAACTTCACAGTCCAGGCAAATTTTCCCTTGATTTTTATCTAATAATGAAACGTCCATTGGGCAAGTGACGGACAACTAGATTTACGAAGGTCACCTGCCCGCACCCAAAATCCACTTGCCCGGGGCGTCGGGCAACCATATTTCCGGAGCCATGCGAGTGGTGGGAGTATCTGACTTGAAATCATTTGCCCCTCACCGCTGAAGGTTCGATCCCTCTGAGGCCTAGGAATCTTTATGTGAGGAAGCTATCCAGCTGGCTTGCGGAACGTCGGTGGTTCTACACAGGTGCCCGCCCGTGCACGAAAACGCACCTGGGGTCTTCCTCCATCAGTGGAAGCTGGAAAGTCGCCATATGAACTTAGCTGTTGGTGCGACTATAAACTCCAATTCAATTCAATTGTGTATCATTCAATTGTGTATCAATTCAGCCAGAAGCATTACGCGTTAGACTGGTTCCAGAGTAAAAATCGGGAACCAGACTGTACAAGTCTACCTGCAGAGGCCCAAAAGGCAGCATGTTTGCACAGCCTGGCGCACAAAAGCGCTCCACTCTAGGACTTGGAAAATGATTTCATAACATAAAAGAAGGCCTAATAGAGGTACCTGAACCTTCATTGACCTTCGTTCGCTTTTACATCATTGTTTTTACCTATGTTGAAGTTTGCTACATTTCAATGAGCTGAGATACACCCTAGCATTGTTTTTTTTTACTTTTGGGGGAAGGGGGTCGGTGCCTTTTAGAGGGGGAAAAATTTGACGTGAACTGGGAAAAGGAAGAATTTTGACAATGTTAAAATAAAGAAGAAAGATAGTATTTTTTATAATTTATATGTATTTAGTCTCAGTCTTTCATTTAATATTTAATTCACACGTTCTTCATTTAATATTAAATTCACATCAAGAACATGTTTGATGGACATGTTATGGATGGTCAATTAAGAAACATTTAAAAGTAAAAAAAAATGAGGGGATTTTTTTCTCAAAAAAAGGAGAAAAAACATACTTTTTGAGGAGGGGAATGGGGCCGAATTTCAGCCCTAAATTACTCTTTAAAAAAAAAACTGCATTGGATACCTCAAATCACACATCTCATATTTACATCACTTTTAACCTTTATCATGGAAAACTGTCTTCTAATTGGTCTAAAATAAAATATGCAAGTGGACCACCATGCTACAGTGAATCAAAAAATGGCGACGCACACTTGATGAATTCATAGCGATTAATCAAACTGGAGTCTGATATTTGGCTTCTTAAGTGAACTGACAATGCTATTCTTGGTAGATATTGCAAAAAGGTTGTTTAATCTTTAAAGTTTGATTACTTTAAAAATAAAATGGCACTTATTTAATACCAAATTAGGGTCTACATTTATTATGACCTATTTATCGTTGTGACAGATATAAACTGGGCGTTGCGCAGAATGTATTGTGATCGCTACAATAGAAAAATACAATAAAAACAGTGACTGAGTGAGTCATGTATCATGTAAGAAAAAGCCCTTCTGTTGAATGACGTCACTTTCTATTTTGACACGTCATGGATAGATTTACCCCATTTCTTCTTTCACTTTTCTTCAGTGCAAGAAACATCTGCAAACAAAACAAGCAGATGGCCCTAGATGTATAGATGTACCGTCATCAGTTAGTGGAAGGAGATTTTTTAAAAAAAAATTCTATCTCAACGAAAGAGTAGGTATTTTATTAGGATTGTACCGTCATCACTTAGTGGAAGGAGATTTTATAAAAAAATATCTATCTCAACGGAAGAGTAGGTATTTTATTAGGATTCATAATTTTGATAGAGCATCATCAAAAAAACTGACTAATCAGTGACCAGAAATAAGACCTACCTAATTCATTCTGGTAGGTGATAAACTCGGTCTTTATCCTTGATGTTCAACCAAGTTTACTGTTAAAATTAAGGTATTTACAGTGTGATTATTTTGAAACCCTGCAAATTTCATACACATTTATGCAAATTGATTCAACATTTTTATCTTTCAAAATCGAACCTTGAAAATTATCATCTTTTTACCCTGCCAAAGATTTTTATTTTACTATAGAACCCAAGGATAAAAACCGAGTAACACACTTTTTATCACCTAGTGAAAATATGGTAAAATCTCAACATTTTGGCAATGCAAAATTATGAATAAGTGAAATATCTGGCCAAGTCTTATTTCTGTCTTATCCTTTCTTTTTTACCTTGATATTAATACTGAAATGTAAAACACACTTATTTTGAGGGGAGTCTATGCCCAATTGAACCCTATCAAGTGACATTTCATTTTAATGTTGTAACCAGGCTATGCCACTGATTCTTAATGATGCTAGGTGTTCACCGGGTAGTGATTTTACCCAGCTCAATCACAGTTAAAATTGTGGATAATGTTGAGCGCGGGGACACAAACCAGTTGATTGACAGCAAGAGGCGGAACAGTGGGCGGAGTCTATCGCATCGACAATTTGACAGTGGTTTTCAATAAACGCTGCCATAATTAGTTTATCGATCTAAATTGATTGTCACTAATTAGCTAAAACACTCAGCGGGATAGTGGCTTATAAACAGTGAAAGACTTTGTGAATTAGAATTCGGGATTTTCCGAGATCCGATGTCTGGCGAATTTGGTGTCTATTTCTTACGGTTTTCATTCGCCAGTTCAGGTTACTTTTCGCCTATGGCGATTTGGCGAATGGTTAACACGAGCCTAGTACGTATACAGAAGTATACTTACTCCCTGAATAAAGTGACATGCGACACTCTGGGCTTCTGATTCTGAAGCGCTAACTTTTTCAAGCAAGGGGCCCAGCTGGCTCCTAGTCCAAAAATGTTAAGCTTCATCCATGCAAATGTGTTCATTTCATATCACAAGTATGACAGGGAAACTCTTTTTTTTCTAGGCAATATTCATAATTTTGATAGAGCATCATCAAAAAAACTGACCAATCAGTGACCAGAAATAAGACATAACCAATACATTCTGGTAGGTGATAAACTCGGTCTTTATCCTTGATGTTCAACCAAGTTGACTGTTAAGATTAAGGTATCTACAGTATGATTCTTTTAAAACCCTGCATATTTCATGCACATTCATGCAAATTGATTCAATATATGTATCTTTTAAAATCAAAATCTTTAAAATTATCGTCGTTTTACTCTGCCAAAGATTATTTTTTTACTATAGAACCTAAGGATAAAAACCGAGTAACACAACTTTTATCACCTACTGAAAATAAAATCAAATCTCAACATTTCTGCAATGCAAAATTATGAATTAGACTATAAACCACGGACGCACAAATTACCTCAAAATGAACAGATCTGATTCTTCCCCACCCACAAAAAATGTGCATAAGATAGTTAAGTTACAGTAAATTCTTACATCTTTCGCCATACCAAGAAGACAGACATCTTTACCCTGATAGCTAGAGAGCATAGATGCATTGATTCTTGTGGTCTGGTGATCTCCCATGGTTTGATTGTAGATTGTTTTTTGTTTTTTTACCACGAAATACAAAACAATTTCTATTTTGGCGGGAACAAGCGTTTTTGTGAGTGTGATGGATAGCCTATTTGAAAACGAATAAACAAACATTTAATATCATTGTCATCTTTATAACGAAAAATAGACTGCTTCACTGTGCATGTCCCGTTTTACAAACTCAAATTTAATTGACAGCTGTACAGCAGTCTATAAGGTCTCACACCTCTATTATCTGCTCTGACCGCAGAAAATAATTCTATATTTTTCTCTATTTAGGCAATTTTTAATACGAAAAAATGGGTGTCTTCTCTTTAGCATACAAGACAGATGCAACAGAAAATCCCATGTTGATACGGGGTTTCATTCAAATTTAAGAAGGGTTTGACAGAAGCACCACATGTTAAGCTAGATCAGTGAAGTAAGAAGAATATCGAATATAAATATTTCACTGTCGAGAAATATGATTGTAGAATGTACAGTGGTACACCTTTTGTTATGCAAAAGCCTTAATTGTGTCTAATAATTCGTCTTAAAGACTGCATATATATCTCCGGTTTTAAAGGGAATGTAGCGCCACAGCCAACCAAACTCTATTACTGAGAGTTATGAAAAACTTGGAAAAAGGTGAAAGAATAATCAAAATCGGATGATAAACAAAAAAGATATGACCATTTAAAGGTTGTTCTAAAACAAATATGGGAGCCGCCATTTTTAGAACTATGACGTCATAGTTCCATATTACCATATATGGAATATTGATAAATATCATTTAAAACGAAGAAAATCACTGCAAATGAATGATTTTTTTTACTGGTGATATAAATCATTATTGCCATTAAGTATTACATATTTTTCATACAGTTGCTGTCATTTTTCCCCTATAAATCAGTAAATTTTCATATTTATAAATATTCCATATATGGTCATTTAGAACCGTGATGTCATAGCTCTCAAAATGGCCGCTTCCATATCCGTTTTAACAGAAACTTCAAATGATCATATCTTCTTTGTTTATCATCCGATTTTGATAATTCTTTCACCCTTATTCAAGTATTTCAGAACTCTCAATAATAAAGATGGTTTGGCTGTGGGGCTACATTCCCTTTAAGTCTACAACCCGTTGTTTTTTTCAAAACTGTTAAAGGGTATGTAGCGACACAGCCAAACCATCTTTATTATTGAGAGTTTTGAAATACTTGAATAAGGGTGAAAGAATTATCAAAATCGGATGATAAACAAAGAAGATATGATCATTTGAAGTTTCTGTTGGAACGGATATGGAAGCGGCCATTTTGGGAGCTATGACATCACGGTTCTAAATGACCATATATGGAATATTTGTAAATATGAAAATTTACTGATTTATAGGAAAAAAATAACATCATCTATCAAAAATATGTAATGCTTAATGGCAATAATGATTTATATCACCAGTAAAAAGAAATCATTCATTTGAAGTGATTTTCTTCGTTTTAAATGATATTTATCAATATTCCATATATGGTAATATGGAACTATGACGTCATAGTTCTAAAAATGGCGGCTTCCATAATCGTTTTAGAACAACCTTTAAATGGTCATATCTTTTTTATCTAACATCCGATTTTGATAATTCTTTCATCTTTTTCTAAGTTTTTCAGAACTCTCAATAATAGAGCTTGATTGCCTGTGTCGCTACATTCCCTTTAAATAAATAAAACAGTTTTTAAAGATAAAAATATTATGATTATGTGTCAAAACAGGGAGTAAGTTACCATGGATATATATGTACACTGAATTTGAAACTCCCTATACGCCCCTTGTTAATTCCCGATTTATCCGCCGAATGGTCAATAAGCTGGTTCCCTGATTATTCTGTGGTAAATAACGGGGTACCTGCCAGGGTAACAGGGGCGCGATGGCCATTTTTGACGCGATCGATTATCCTGAAATGAGTTGATGCTGACTTAAGGCTGAAGTATTAACATATACTACTTTACGATCTATTTCAAATATCGAGGTAAGTTATTTAAATCTGCATGTATTGCTTTTAATTTATTGAAAGAAATTATGGAATTCATACTATAACTTGGGTTTTAGCGGCGAAAATACGCTCGATAGCCGTGTTGATTTTCTTTTTTCTACAGTTTTCGCCATTTGCGGCTTGAAATCGAGAATATACATTTGTTGAAAATTTAACTTCTCTTTCATTTACGTTACGATATTCAAAGTAATTATTCCTTCGAAATGCCATTATTGTGTATAGTTGCTTGCCGTTCTTGGATTTCTGTATAGCCTTTGTTTTGTTCACAAATTACGCAGTTGAATTTGGTTGAAAATTCATAAATTCTTTTTCTAGTTTTCGCCAATCGAGAATGTACATTTTTTGAAAATTTAACTTCTCTTTCATTTACGTTACGATATTCAAAGTAATTATTCCTTCGTAATGCCATTATTGTGTAGAGTTGCTTGCCGGTCTTGGATTTCTGTATAGCGTTTGTTTTGTTCGCAAATTACGCAGTTGAAATTGGTTGAAAATTCATCAATAAAATCGCCTTTATTTTTCATAAATGTATAAACATTCTATGTGAAACTTCTGTTTTATTTATGGTTCGATATTCAAAATAATTATTCCTTTGTATTGCCATTATTGTATAGATTTGAATGACGGCCTTGAATTTATGTCTAGCCTTTGTTTTCGTCTCAAATTTTGCTGTTTAAGTTGGTTAAAAAATAGTATTACTATGCGATACCTGTGTATTCGATATGACACGTTTGACTTTTGGGGTACTTGCGTGCAATAAAACAGAAATATTATATCGATCACCAACATCCTGTTATTTGGAACACAAAACAACCCTTTGAATTACATCTGTTACCGCACTTCTAAGGGGACAATATGCCGAAATATCGCGCACGACCCCCTTGTATATTCGGTTTGACACCTCTGACTTGGGAGTGGAAGGGTGTAATAAAAACAGACACTCGTCTTTGAAATAGCCGGCTATCGTAAATACTTTTCCCAAAACAAATAAATTAATAACGATATGTATACTAGGTTTTCTTACATTTGATCAATTCGTAAGACGGTGCGTAACTTAGCGCAATGCGCATGCGCCATAATACCTTACCTGTACGCGCAAGTATTCATGGGTAATTATTATTCGGCGGATAAATTGACGACATGTTTCAAATCCAGTGTATGTAGATCTATGAAGTTACTTACTGGTCAAAATAGCTAATCGTCACTATTCTTAGATTAACATGCATCTTAATATCGGTAAAATCAGGGACTGTAGATAGATAGATAGATAGATGTAATATACTGAAAGGAAAAAGAAACGCATAATCAAAAAATTGCCTATACTACACTAATTCCACGCAATATTCCAGATATATCTCAACGTGTTTTGTACAAAAAGGGGCTACATCTAATTATAGAAAGGACAACTCTCTCATGTAGTAGACCTTTTAATCAAAGTATATACTTTGCAACACGAAATTCGTAAATGTTGAAGTTTTGCTTGAAAATGTCGAGCCATTTCAGTATTGTGTTTAATGTTAAGAGATTGCAACTTTTAAAGCCTAAGTTTGCTCATCTGCTTGAGCCAAAAGCGCATTCTGTCGATAATGAAACTGTGTTCGGTGCTGTTTAAAAGTACAGGCCTAATGTCGCCCTGTAACATTCGATTAGCAGTAGCATATTAAACATACACTATGTTTCTTTTTCCTTTCAGTATAACGGGTCCTGGCAAAATTAACCTATTCCGCTCTACGTTGTGTTATGTCGGTCAATAGCTACTAGTATTCATAGCTAATGTTTGTGTTTATTTGCCATACAACAGACATATTATATTAGTAGTAAGTCTGTGGCCACACCGACTTTAAATATAAAAAAAAAATGTATGTGGATTTTAGCAATGACATAAAAGTGTAAATGATTTATTGTAAATTTGCCTTTCACAACTGGACTTTAAAACCGCATATACGGCGAAAATTTCAAGCGAAATAGTGGATTTTATGATTGAAATAAATAGAGGATATTTGTTGTTTTGGAGTGAATAATAGATTTTATTTCATCGAGAAGAGTGAAAACTTTATATTTTCACGAATGCGAAGCATGAGTGAAAATATTAAAGTTTGATCACTTCGAGATGAAATAAAATCTGTTATTCACGACGAAACAACACATTTTCTTTTTATTTTATGCTTTATACTCCAAGTGTATTGCCGTGTGCAGAAGTTTTTGTAAAATTTGACGACGTCATTGGCTTAGTATGATATTTTTATTTCCCCATAACTTTTAAACTACTTAACCGATTTCAATAATCTACGACTCATTTTCTTAGTTAAGTTATTTCCAATCCAATGATATACTTTTATAGCAACTTTCGACAACAAAATGACCAACTGCCATTTTTCACTATAAATGACAACAATTTTGAAATACTTGACCAGTTTTAAAGACTATAGCTCATTTTCTTACTTAGACAATTAACAGTCGAATGATTATATATTAAACAGTTTTTTTCTAAACAAATAAAAAAAAAATTGAAATTGAAAAAAAAGTAGTTCCAGCAGTGAAAAAATAAAGCTCTATATTTCACACATATGAAATACCGCTTTTATTTCATTGCTAAAATCCACTATTTCACTGCTTAGCATAAAATAAAACCTTATATTTCATTGTTCATATTTCACATGTGAACATATATAGAGATTATTTAACTGCTGTGATCGATTATAGGGAAATCCTTCACGAGTGGTAGACGTGTGGTTCTTTTCACGAACGAGCGCACGCGAGTGAGTGAAAAAACAAGTGATAATAATAATAATCGATCCCAGCAGTTAAATAATCTATTTATTACATTTTAAATTACGTTTTTCAAACAAATATTCGCTTTATTGAACGTTATTCAGCAACACTTTGTTGACGTCACGTCTCAACGTCGCAACGTTAGTTATTATTGTGTTCTGAGTTAGCAACGTTAGTTATTATTGTGTTCTGAGTTAATTATTAATATTTAGGGATTATATGAATATTCTTGCACTGAGAAATCGCGATCTTTCACGCATAGAAATGTAATAAAACATATATTTTCACTCAAAATGACGTCTTGCAACTGTTGACGTTGTTTACGTTGTTGATGTTATTGACGTCACTGTTTTGGCGCATTATATTTTTTCTGCATAAATTTCCAGGTTGTGAGTATATAATTAATAGAATATTTGTTGGTTTGTCGTGAATATAGGATTTATATTCATCTCAAAGTGAGAAAACTCAAATATGTTTTAATCGTGCTAAAGCGGTAGACGGACATTAGCCCCTAGGACATTAGCCCCTAAGCTCAAATTAGCAGTAACGTGTCTTAGGAGGCACACACAAAGTACCAAGTGTTACTGTATCACGCGCATAGCTCACATATCAGACAGATCACCTTTAACTGATAAAAACAAACAGACAGCGTTCGCCAGTTTCAAGTACCTACCTATAGAGGTGCGTAGATACACACATGTATGCTGATAGGTAAAGCCTAAACATACTTACTTATTCAAAATGGAGTATGTACATTTAGCGTTCTTTGTTGTTACATCGTTGTTTCTGGTGAGTTTCGTTTAACCTTTGTATTTAGTAAATTTTGATGATTTAAATTAAACAGTAATTTGTTTTGTTATCTTTTTTAATTCATTTAAATCTTGTTATTATCTAGTTATGAACATGTTTGCATGTTTTCAGATATTAACCCAGATAGTGTGGACACAGGTTAACGACGTAGAATGCGAAGAATTGAGAATGTATCGTTTAACAAGTTATATGCATAAGTGGTATACCGATGATCATAGAAAACTGATCATCGTGTTTACATGCACATCTGTTATTGGCTGGTAGGTACACGATGATTCTCACAGCTAATCTGTTATAAGATCAATGGCTTTGCAATAGGGTAAACACGAACAACACAAAGTTTTAACCTGTACTCGTTTCATGTAAGAAACTATGGTGGTTTAAAGAAATGGTGTTTTTGTCACTTATGCAATTAATTAAATTATGTTGTTTTCTGAATTCCTGTTTATGTTGCTAGGTATCAAAGATTGACGGAAGTGGGTCCTGCTATAAGTTCCCGGGCGATGGCAGAGTTTCTTTCGTAGATAACATCGACATCAGTGCAAGGTATGTACTAGTATGTTGCCATATTGTTCACTATGGCTTGGGGAGTGGGGTGGATGGGTTGGGGGGTGGGGGGGGGGGGGGGTAAACAAAGTGTCATATTATGGAGTGGCTACTTCTTAAAGTTGTCTGACAACCAATTAAAGTCCCTATCACACCAACAGGCAACTTTTACAACAGAAATACATAATTTCTAAACCTACTGACGACATAATTCACATATTTTGGGAATCCAAACTCCATAGACACAATTTTAACGGCTTTAAAAGCCAGGCCAAAGGACAGAACTATAGAGAGTCAAATTAAGAGTTACCAACTCATAAAATCATTTTACGAATATATAATCCCGTGAATAAACTTATACTTTTACTAGGCACATATACGGTATTATATGACCTGAACACCTGGGTCCGTATTCATAAAGATTCTTAACTTTAAGTCAAAATGCATCAGTTTTTTAAACATGTTTTTCTATAGTTTTAAGACGTCTTCTTATATGTTTAATAATGCTATGGATTTTAAGTTGCTTTGTTGCTTTATGAATACGGGCCCAGTATAGAGTTTTTATAAACAGTTTTATAGTGTAATTTTGCCGTTATTTGGCGAGTTAGTTTCTTGAAAGAAAATAACAAATTAACCATTAAATAGCAAATTCACAAACCAAAGAAAGTAAAAAAATATGGCCCTTTATATACCAAATTCCAAAGTACTTTTCCAGCAAATTAAAGTTTAAATTAAATTTAAAACTGGATAAGGGGATTATATTTTTGTGACAACGTGTGTCGGAATTATGAATATAAGATAAAACAATTAAACATTATTAAAACCGAGACATAGTATGAGCTGATTCCCTCCCGCTAAATGTATTGGAAAAAACATCTTTTACAGGGCACATTTTAAACTGACATTCAAAACCATCAGCGACTCAGGAGTACTTTATTACGCAGAGGGGACGCACCACCGTGAGCGTGTCTTCGACTACGAAGGCGTATTCCTCCGCGATGGTCACCTTCACTACTTTCTATTCAACCCAGGGGAATACAGCATTGGCTCATCGTTTGGTTTCTATGGTAACAGCACAGTGCCGTTAAATGATGGAAAATGGCATACGGTAAGGATAAAATACATTTAGGTATTATACAACTAATTTTTTTCCCCCATATTCACCAATGTTAAAGTGTCACATATTAATGATTTGCTGCAAATTCAACTCAAGTATGGATAATGCAGCAGTGTAATGTTCATATAGAAAACTAATTTTCCACTTGAAAAATCACCAGAAAAGGTGGGGTCACAAGACATGTAAGAAAGTTCTTGTTTGTTTACTAAACAGGTCAAGGGTACAGCTGTTTTCATTGATTGACTGTTTTCATTGCTCACATAGTGTAAGCATAGAGTCGGAATTTCGAAAATGTTCATCAGTTATCCAGTAAAACTTATTAATACGCTTCTTATACATACAACCACAAAATGGAATAGGAATGGGCAGTTTTCCCATACTTATAATGCCCGTTTTCATCAAAAAAGGAGGGATTACTTTTTATAATAGGAACTACATTCGATACTCCTCGGAGGCTTACATGTAATTAGTGGTGGTAAACCTTTAACATAAAGTAGTGCCTTTAATTTGTTTTCATGGTCTGCTTCCTTGCCGTCTGGATCGTGTATAGGCGCATTATCTTGAACACAGTTTCAGACTGGAAGACATTTATGCCAAAAGCATACGCACACACGAATGTATACTGAATTGCAAAAGAAAGTGTACAAAACTCAATTGCGAAAGAAAGTGTTCACTGAGTTTTTTTTTTTAGAATTAATTGTATAAATTCCAAAATTAATATGTCATGTTTGGTACCAACGTTTTTATCATTATATTGCCAATACCATGTTGTCATTTGTTTTTCAATAGATTGAATCAATAAAGGAGTGTTGCTTGATAAAGAGAATAGGGGTGTGAAGTAAAATTTTCAAAGTGTACACTTTCTGTTGCAACTGAGTATAGTAAGTTACGAAGGCTGATTCAACTGTTAATATACAACTATTATACCTATACTCCTCAAAATAATTTAAGGACCACAAAAAGGACAAAACTAATTATTTAATCTTCAGTATTTTGAATTTCATATCTATATCAAAAGTTAATACTTTTGGGTTAACTTTTGGGTCAACACTTGTTCAATAATAAAGTTAAAATTAAAAACTGCAAAAGACAGTTAACTGTTCAATAATGAAAAAAATCAAAAATGACACAAATCAAAACGGGGTCTCTAAATTATTTTGAGGAGTATAACTAGTATTTAAATTCGGGTATGTGTTGGCTACCTTTATTTTGCTTTGCTCGACTGAAAACTCGAGAATGCGTTTGCGTGATATAATGTATAAATACACAAACGACTTATGTATTCAAAACAGAAAAGAAAAACGGATATATTAAACAATCAAGTTGATCCTAAATGAATTCGTGGTTTAGGTATACAGTACTGGTTCTACCCAGGAAAAATGGGGTGGTCTGCCTCTACAACAAAGAAAATATATCGTCATATATGGCCTAAAATGTGCTAAAAATGACGTAAAACACCATTCAAACAAACACAATCGTTGTTTTACCAGGTTGAGTTCTACCGTAACCGGGAGGTGTCGACAGTCGCCATTGACGGCACCACAACGACGGAGAACCAGACTGGTCTAGCCGTGGACGGGGTGACACAAGCCATGGATAACAAGTGGCGCAAGAATGTCAACATATTCCAGCCCATTATCCTCGGGCAGGATCCTCACATGGAGGAGTCATCTGTAAGTGTTGATACATTTGCCTTTGAACTCTCTGAGAAGTAGAATATTTAGCATATGTTTATTTTCTATATTTTGTATATATATATATAGGCTCTATTGAAATAGTCCGCCATGGTACCAGATTCAAACATCAATCTAAAGAAAGAAAATTCATCTGACAAACACGTTGTAGCGTCTTTTAAAATGTTTTTACGATTCGTATTTAGGTCCGATGCCTGCATGTTGACGTTTTATCTCTCATTTTCCTATTAGATAATATTTTCGCCAGGTATGGAACTGCCGTTTATAGACAAATTGTTGGTATCACTATGGGTACGAACTGTACACCTCTTCTCGCAGAGTTGTTCTTGTATTGCTATGTTGAATTTTTCACCAGATAGGCAGGCAGATGTAAATGAAGCCTTTAATGACACCTCTCCGTATCTGGATAACATACTGAACATTGACACTCCTGTCTTTGCTACTATGATTAATACTATCTGTCCTAAAGAACTCCAACTCAACAAAGCTAACATTTCTGATACTGCAGCTTCTTTTCTTAATGCACATCCCTCTTTTCAAAATGGTGAAATAATTAGTAAAAACTATGGCAAGAGATAATATTTTAATTTTGATATTGTTAGTTATCCCCACTTAGATAGGGATGTTCCCCGAGCTTCTTCTTATGGGGTCTATGTTTCTCAACCTATGGTGATGTGATAAGATCCTTGGTCATAATCACTTACATACAATCTTTATTAAATGTTTTAAAGTGTTTATAGTTATTGTTTTTGTGCTGCCTGTCGTCTGTAACTTACACAACTTGTCCGGACTAATTCTCCTGAACCCCTGGCCAGATTTCAACGAAACTTGTCAGGGATTATCAATACCAAGCCTATTTGCGCATATTATCACCATGTTCCGGTTGAATGATTGTTGGCGGAGTGTTGGCCCTTTAAATGTTTTAATTCACAAACTTTGTCCGGACTAGTTCCCCTGAACCCCTGGCCGGATTTCAACGAAACTTTCCAGGAATAATCTGTACCAAGCCTAGTTGCACATATCGTCGCCGTGTTCCTGTTGAATGTTATGTTCCTTTCGGAATTATGGTCCTTTAAAAGTTAAATACACAAACGTTGTCCATGCTAGTTCTCTTGAACCCCTGGCCGTATTTCAACGAAACTTGTCAGGGATGATCAGTATCAAGTCTAGTTAAACATATCTTTGACGTGTTCCGGTCGAATTGTTTGGCCTTTAAAAGTTTTAATACACAAACTTTGTCCAGACTAGTTCTCCTGAAATCCTGACTAGCAGGGATGATCAGTACCAATCCTTGTTGCGCGTATTGTCGTCGTGTTCCGTTTGAATGGTTTTTGGTGGAGTTATGGCCCCATATACACAATCTTTGTCCGCACTAGTTCTCCTGAACCCCTGGCCTGATTTCAAGGAAACCTTGTAGGGATGATCAGTATCAAGCCTAGTTGCGCATATCTTCACCTTGTTCCCGTTGAATTATATTTGGCTGAGTTATGGCCCCTTATACAGAAACTTTGTCCGGACTAGTTCTCCTGAACCTCCGCCTGGATTTCAATGAAATTTGGAAGAGATGATCAGTACCAAGCCTAGTTGCACATACTTATTATTGTTGCGACTGATTTATTTTGGTGGAGTTATGGCCCTTTAAAGGTTGTATTACACAAACTTTGTCCGGACTAGTTCTCCTCAACCATTGGTCGGATTTCAACGAAACCTGGTTGCGCATATCGTTGTCGTGTTCCGGTTGAATGCTTTTTGGCGGAGTTATAGCCCTTTAAAGGTTTGAATATACACACATTGTCCGGACTATCTCGCATTGACCCCTGACCGGATTTCAACGAAACTTAGTAGGGGTGGTGAGTACCAAGCCTAATTGCTCATATCGTCGTCGTGTTTCAGTCGATTCATTTTTGGCGGATGTACGGGCCATAAATTTGCCAAAAAACATCTGACTAGAACACGGTGGGGGAGACATCCGTTTTACTAAAAGCAACATCTAGTTAGATTTGGTATTCTAAGACATATGTTATATGTACTGAGTCTATGCTATACTGAACAAAAAAAGTTTAGCGCCACATTTTAGGGACTTACGATTAAACGTATGATATAAGTGTTTGAAGATATAAGAAATGCTAGGTAAGGATGTGATTTTCAAAATATCGTGTTATTTTATTATTTTCTAAACGAAGTATCAGAATTACCTCCCATATATTAAAACAACTTATTTCATTATACAAACGTATTGCTTTGAACAATTTTAATGTTTGGCATTGCCAAGACAACGCCCATTCTGTCATTGTTTAAAAACCGCTAAAATATGTTCACAAACGATTGTTATTCTCAAACAAAAACATTCCAAATTTCATAAGTTTAAAATTACCTCCCTTTTCATTGAAATCAGAACGATTTTCGATAACATATAAAAGTATGTTCCCATCATATTTGCTTTATTTTAATCACCGACTTTACTGACAAATGACTTTGTAGCATTATTATTGGTAATATCTATGTCATTTTATCACTGACCCAGAACATACACGGCTTTGTATCTCGTCTATGGAAATGGCATGCATTTTATTTGCTAAATTTATTTTGCTCAGTATACATTGTATCCTTTACCTGATATTACCATGGTTACCTAGCCAATATCTCAGTTTATAACGAAGAGCAAAACACATTTGGTCGGAAATACCCATAGGCTTACACTATATGTTTGCTGTAATTTCCATTTCAGAACATCGGAGGGTTCAAAGGTCGTATTAAGGACTTCGAGGAGGTGTCGCAGGATCACAAATTTGACCAAGAGAATGCGATTACGGGCACTGTGACACATTGTCTCACCCTACCGGATGCACCGGATGCTGTATAAATATCCGTGGTTACATGCCTTCTATGCATATCGCCACAAAATATGTGTTTGGACGAAAAACTAGGCTTGATCATCTTCGACGCTTGATTCTTGACCCTTTGTGCAGAAACAACAATGAAACCGGAAACACATCTCTGTATATTTTTTCTTTATATTATTATTATTATTATTATTATTATAGTATTTTACCATCCACATTTAGTTCGTCGATATAATGATGAAGTTTCCCTATTTGTTTATATATTAATTTAAGGTCTTTCTGCCGTTCTGTATATCTGTATCCGTCAATCAGAAACGATACCAGAATCTCGGTAAAATGGCTGCCGCGTTAACAATTTTTTTAGAAGAAAGATTAGACGTTTGTCTTGAAAACAGCAAGCGTCGCATATGATCTAGACTACGTGGTTCATGAAAGTTGCCACAAAACACGTGTTTGAACGAAAAACGAACATCAGTGCAAGTTTCGGGCGTTTTCATGGATATCTAACGGTTTTCATGGATCCATGTCAAATTGTCAATCATGATTTCATGTCAAGGGGTACCGTTAATGACCTGGAGCACCGTTAATGACCTGGAGTACCGTTAATGACCTGAAGCAAGTTTTATGAAACAGCTTAGGACAATTTCTAACTAATACATATGCCGTGTATATATTCACTTTGTTGTAGCTGTGAACTCATGTACCTATAAACGTCTTTTGTATTTTGAATAAATTATATATTGTTCGCTGCAATATTTCCAACCTTCATTGTTTGCTTAAAATGCTACAAAGGAAAATGGTGGAAAGTGTTTTATTTTGACTTGCGAAAAATATTAGTGCAAGTTGTTTCTTAAAACAAGGCCCAGAAACGATGAATTGGCTAATACTTGTGACTTGACCAAGTTCAGAATATGAATTTAATTGCATGCAATGTTCCATATTTAACATTATATTGTCAAAAAATATTTCTCCTTAAAATTTCAAAATTTGTAACAATCCGTGTAGCCGAAAAACAACAACACCGAGTAGAAATGCGTTGCATATTGGCGCACTGCTGCTTTGCGCATGTAGCGTAGTATACATGCCATTATATAAGTTAACCTCATCTTTACGTCTCACACAACAATTAATTTTCAAATAGGGTCCCACTGTAAGGTGTCTATTCATGTCATAGAGATAAACGTGTCTTTAGGCTTAAATTCTTCATTATTAATCCAAAGTCTGCGATTAAAAACACAACTTAACAACTATTTATTTTAGGCTGAACATTCTTTAATTTCATGTTTGCGTGACACCTATCAAAATTCGGCTTAATAATATGGAAAAGATGCAACCCCGTGGTGATTAGACCCATGATGTCTAAAATGAGACCGACTTAGCTAGACATCTTATATCAACACGAACTTTTCCATGATCACTTCCTAAAATACTGTAGATTCAGATTCACCGGCGCCCGTTCGGACTGGGCAGGGGCATCTGCTCTCGGGCTCTGCGTGCACTTTCTCCGGGCCGAGCGCCACGACCGGTACCACGGCGGTCAAGAGCCCGGCTGGAAGGACTTTTCGATGCTGGGTCCAACGCTCTACCACTAGACCACATCGCTCCACGAATATTAGATCTATACAATTAATAGAAAAGTGATTTATATAGGTTTTTCAAGACACTCTCACTTTATAACCTTAATAACCGTTTGATTAAACACGCTCATCTCCGTAACAACGTGTTGCTGGAGCCTCTGCTTGGTATTAATTTAATCAATGTAGAATTAGTCTTTAAAGAGGATACATTATATGGAAAGTCGTTGGGACCCCCACTAAAATTGCGCAAATCCGCAGTTCCAATTCCTAGACGTTTCCGCAACTCCGCTACCTAGCTTGAATATAAATCCCACCAGTCCGCAGTTCGACTCTTAGACATTTTCGAAATTGCGATACTCGCTACATGAATTCCGCAAGTTAGCAGTACCCGAATGTAATTTACGTAATTTATATAATTTGAGAATTTACCACTGATATAAATATCGGGCTCAGCGACCTCCAAAGATCGGAATTCATTTTCATTTTATTTTTGTCGACATAAAACCACGCAAAACAAAAACATATACGGAGTAAAAATAATGGCCACGTTTCTTTCCTAATTTCCTAAAATTTCAGGAAATAATTTGTTGAATTAGTTGAAATATTTAGTAAACAGGTTATAAAAAGTTATCTCTCTTTGTCTTAAAATGCTTTTATTCCACCTAAATAACATCATCTCTATGAAAACTTCCTAAATTTGTCAGAAGACAATATTTTCTGCAGGTACCTTACCCCAAAAATCACCAAAAACACAACACAACTAGTGCAAACAGTAGCGCTTGATTATCCACAATTATCAAATTACCTCCCTTTGAAGTTTTAAGATTATTACTTTGCATTTTTGAAACTGTTTCATGGAATATTTTATTCTGAAATAAGTGTGCTTACAAACATCAACAATTGTTTCATTAAACCTCTGTTTAATTTTTTATACTCACTCAAATACTGGCCTATGGTAATATCACCATTAACTGTGGGTACTTTTTATTTCTGTTCATATTATAATATCAAGACCCCAAAAGTGAAATTATTGCAAATGCTGAATGGTCTTATTCTTCCATAAATAATTTATGAGGTATTATCCTAAAATGGTAACCCAAAGACCACACGTAAATCCAGCAAATGAGCCACACTTAATAAGTAGGGAGTGTGTGTGGGGGGGGGGGGGGGGCGGGGGGGGGGGGGGGGGGGGGGGGGGGGGGGTCGAAATTGAACGGTTTTGACGCTTAAATCGCAAAAATAACTAATGTTGAACTAGTTTTAAACAATATCGAAATTGAACGGTTTTGACGCTTAAATCGCAAAAATAACTAATGTTGAACTAAGTTTTAAACAATATATTGTCAAACTTATTATGATATAGAAATGAAGTAGTTTTTTTAATACTACCTCAATGGCACGTGAAGCAATCATGCAACCTTTCTTTCTTGCCACCTGAAATATCATATTAACTCACGGTATAAGTGAATATTTGAGGGATTGTTTGGGACACGACTTGAACTTTTCCCATCCATGGCCGCTAGACCATAACCTCGACAGTACGTAACAAGAAATATCTTTAAAAAAGATAGTCGGCGCGTTTGGGGAAGCACAATGTATAAGTGATTGATGGTCATGAAGAGAAATAATTTTAATAGCGAAATGTAAGGTATAGAGTAGAGCAATATAACGTTTTCTATCGGTATTCCGATAAAAGTTGACATGCCAGTGCCAGTGTTGGGAATTTGAACAAAACAAGTTAGTGCCTTCCATTACGGAAGGCCAATTGTTAAAATATTCAAAGGACCATAACCCTCCTGCGAGGTCAAAGCCGGCGCCGAAAAATCGGTAAAAAAGACGGAAGTGCTAAGATACTAAATTTACAACCAGAGGCTAAATTATTAAGTATTGAGAGTTAGGCGAGTGTCCATTTCAAGATGAAATCAGTTTTGGATGGATTCTTTGCACGATTTAGCATTGCATGAGGAATATGGTGATGCAAATCTACAAAGCCTATTTCACAAAAGACCAACACTTTCAACTCCCCATAAACATTTCAACATAGATAACTGAAAGACAAAAGTACAAACAGAAACATGTGAAGAATATGAAATCAATTCGGAAAATGCAGTAGAGGCGTAGTGTATACTAAATTTTGTATCTGAACACTCCAGTATGTTTCACTGATTTTCGCATACTGTCCAGTCTTTGATTTGGGATGAAACCGAAAGTTTTCTATCGTAGTCCTGATTTACCGGTCTTTTCATCAAAAACTCTGGTTCCTTTTTTTAAGATCTGGTCCGAGTGATTGCAAGGTGATTAACGCATTGCCTTCTATACTGTAACTGTTGAGCTTCCAGTAATATTTCATTTATATGTGAAAGCAGACGTAGGGTTAATTGTAAAGTTTTAGGCCAGCAAAGACCATTTCCTTTTATCCGATTTAAATGTGAGTTATAGACATCGGATAATCTACTTTTCTTCCAAGTTTGAGGACCCTTTTTATGCAAAAAAAATTAAATTTTTTTTTTTTTTTTTTTTTTTTAATTTTTTAATTTTTTATTTTTTTTTTTTAATTTTTTATTTTTTTTTTTAATTTTTGCATAAAAAGGGTCCTACTGGATCAGGTGGCAAGAAAGATTTTTTTTTTTTTTTTTTTTAAGGGGCCGACCCTAAAACTTTCTATGCAAAAATTAAAAAAAAAAATATTTAAAAAAAAATTATTATTATTTTTTTTTTAAAAATATTAAACAAAAAAATAATAAAAAAAAAAAAAAAAATTATTTAAAAAATATTTAAACGTCAAAAAAAAATGTTTAAATAAATTTTTATTTTTTATTTCTATTTTTTTTTTTAATTTTTTTTTTTAATTTTTTTTTTTTTTTAATTTTAATTTTTTTTTTTTAATTTTTGCATAAAAAGTTTTAGGGTCGGCCCCTTAAAAAAATAGGGTCGGTCGGGTTACCTGAACCACACATATTTTTTATGTGGCCTTACTGATACAGATAGTAGATACAGTCACAGGGATATTGAATATCAAAACGACCTCAGATCAATAGAGGATGGTTGGACCTAGAGTCGTCAATTATGCCTGTTCGGGCTAGTGGGGGAGCCATACGTTTTTGTCCCATGGACAATAACAATTTCTAGTTCTATAACGTCTGGTATGGACATGAAACGGGTATGGTTAAAAGCATGGAGCATTTAGATGCAAGTCTGTTACACTGAGTGCCCGAAATAACCAAAATGTATAAAGGAAGAGGTTGATTTTCAATGTACATACCTCTCGCATGCTTTGGTGGCCGTCATCTTGTTCTGTCTACACGGTTTACAAAAAGTCTACACGGTTTACAAAAAGTATACATGGTTTACAAAATGTCTACACGGTTTCATCTATTAGACAGTGAGTATGCTAGGTAGAGGAGTGTCGAAGATGCGGATATATGGGCTATACCTGTTACTGTCTGTGTAGACTACACTACTTAAATTTCCATTCTTTGCTTAAAATTAAATGGTGCTTTTCATTTCATTAGCTTAAAATTGAAAATCTGTATTATTTGATTTGAAGGATTTTAAATAAAGAAAGAAATGAGAAGACAGTGAAATATTTCAATTGTTATTAGTTTTATAATCAAAACACATACAATGGCTTAATACGATTAACACAGTAAGTAGATTTATATTGTGTAAACATAGTTATATCTTTTTTTTTGCAACATAGACTGAAAGGAAAAAGAAAACGCATAATGGGTATTTCGGCTATATATCGTATGTTTAATATGCTACTGCTAATCGAATGGTACAGGGTGACATTAAGCCTGTCCTTTCGGAAAGAAGTTTTAAACAGCACCGAACACATTAATGGTTACCCCTTTAAAGTTTCATTATCGACAGATTGCGCATTTGACTCGAGCAGTTGAGCAAACTTAGGCTTTAAACGTTGCAATCGCTTAACATTAAACACAATACTGAAATGGCTTGACTTTTTCAAGCGAAACTTCAACATTTATGAATTTCGTGTAACAAAGTATACTTTGATTAAACGGTCTACTACATGACAGGGTTGTCCTTTCTGTAATTAGTTTTAGCCCCGTTTTGTACGAAACACGTTAAGATATATCTGGAATATTACATGGAATTAGGTGTAAATCTTACTGTAGTATGGGCAATTATTTTTGATTATGCGTTTCTTTTTCCTTTCAGTATACAAATATTGCTAGACCAGACTTATCTTAACCACAGACATATTAATAAACAGATAGGAAACTTCCTATCTTAACCAATGAAGTAACCAAAATATCATGTGGCACCTTAACTTTTCCTTTTATCTTCTCTCTCAATTATTCACCGATTTTGATGAGAATACATTCAAAAGATTCAAGGTGAATAGCAAAATGGTATTATAATAATTTGTGTTTATTTTCAAAATAAGAAATTGTATAAAAAAAAAAAAGAAGTTAAAAATGTCATCATTTTTCGCTTTTTTCTTAAAAATCAATGTTTTGACATAGTCAAAGTTTCCATCAAACTCCTTTTTTGCTCTCAAAGAAGGAGAAAACAAAATACTATCATTGGAAAGAAAATTAAATTTGTGATGGTATTTGGCTTGAATAAAACTTGTATCTATAAAACCCTTTACGATATGTGTGTTTAAAGTTGGGAAATATTTTGTGAAATTATCGAACTGTGCCACTTGAAATTTACAAAATGTTCAAAGTGTCCAATCTATTTGTTATTAGGTCTGTGTCTTAACCTACTTTACTTATATAATCAACTGTTCTTTCTTTTAACTGGGATCCTACCATGAATGTTACAAAGGGAGTGGGTGTTTTGATGAAGTAATTATTCCAGATCGCATCCAGCCCCTTTGATTCATGGTGGAGGCAGACATCGGTTATTTTTAATAAACCTCACAATACCTGGGTAGAACCATAATCCTTACACTACCCTTGAATATCCCAAACATATAAATCGGCGATCGTTTTGTAGTAAATATGGTTTATATGTTTGTTTTGACAATTTCCACTCTCATGATTTTGGTTCCATTCCAAACGGCCACATGTTCCATGTTCGCGACCTGCAATGTGTCCACGGACCTATTCAACCACACGTTTGTGTCCAATATGTCCTTAACGTACACTGTGTCCACGGTCATATTCAACAACACG
>JAWPHD010012398.1:0-76092 GCA_037043455.1 Cyrtodaria siliqua
GCAAAACACAAGGCAAAATCATAATTCTGAAGAAAAAAACAACACCCAAGACAATAACTCTTCAACTTGCTCTTGAATATGCTGCAATTTTGAAATTATACCAAAGATTATTTGTTTTTCTCTTAATGATTTTAAACCCTCACCTGTTCCATAATAATAAACAGTTCGTCTTTATACTGCCATGTTCAACTTCAGTTATATAAGAAAGGTTCACAGTTGGTGAATTAGTATCTGGCAACCACATCCAATTAATGCTTCAAACAATTACATCATACAGAGCAAAAAACAAAAACAATAACAGCCACAGACAGCCAAGGAATTTTGTAATCAGGTTAGACTACAAACGTGGGTGTACTGAAACAGCTTCTGATGTGTACGTGGTCCACTTTTGTCTGATAGCTGACTGATACATGCATGGTTTGAATGCAGTCTTTTTAAAATGCATTTCAGTGTTCGTGTTTCTATATTAAATAAGAACTTAATAGAACTCACTCTTTTTGAAGACATAGAAATTGTGATTGTCCGTCGTTGATTACATTTAAATGTTCATCAAATCTGGCAAATATTCGCCTATCCCACCAAATGATATAAAGTTTCAGGGGACATAAAACAGCAGTTGTATGGTTGTTTATTAGGGTATTAACAGTGGTTACTATACTGAAAGGAAAAAGAAACGCATAATGGCTATTTCCGCTATATATTGTATGTTTAACATGCTACTGCTAATCGAATGGTACAGGGCGACATCAGGCCTGTCCTTTCGGAAAGAAGGTTTAAACAGCATCGAACACACCAATGGCTACCCCTTTAAAGTTTCATTATCGTGAGAATGCGCATTTGGCTCAAGTTGGTAAGCAAACTTAGGCTTTAAACGTTGCAATCTCTTAACATTAAACATAATACTGAAATGGCTTGACTTTTTCAAGCGAAACTTCAACATGTATGCATTTCGTGTAACAAAGTATACTTTGATTAAAATGTCTATAACATGGTAGAGTTGTCCTTTCTGTAATTAGTTGTAACCTCTTTTTGTACAAAACACGTTGAGCTATATCTGGAATAATTATGTGAAATTGTAAGATTAAATGAGACTTACCTTGAAAAGGGAAGTCGAAGTTTGATCGATATTTTATCGATCACTAACTCCTTAAGGGATCAAACAGAGATGACGTAGCTATTGTTTTTGTGAAATCAGTCTTCAGAGCTTAGTGCCAAACACAACTGGTAGTATGTGTTTGGCACAAAGGAGTTGAATAATCGAGCCACTGGGAGTGGTGGGTGGGTGTTTGATCCCTTAAGGAGTTAGCGATCGATAAAATATCGATCAAACTTCGACTTCCCTTTTCAAGGTAAGTCTCATTTAATCTTACAATTTTATCTCACCCCTAACTCCTTATAGGGACCAACAGAGATTTTAGAGTTGATTTTTCAATTCCAATTATGCAAACCAAAGAACTTGAAAAACGTGTTTTTGATTTGCCCGATATATAATTTCATCAACAAAGCACCATTGTTGCAATTGACACATTATAGACTTAAGTTACATTATACATGTATACACAATATCTACATATCTAACAGCGCCGATTGGATGGACTTCCCGTCAACTGGTTTATCATAAAACCTGCGAAAGGTTCGAACATTGGACCATCCGGCCATTTTTGCAATTATGTCTAGAGACACGCCTCTTGCCTTTGCGTTACTGGTAGAAGCAGCCCTGGTGCTATGTGTAGTAAATGTACAGTCAACACCAGCTTTTCCCATTATCATTCTGGTCCATCGACCAACAGTAGCTTGTGTCACACCTCTGTGAGGACTTTGAGTGCTAATAAGCAATTTTTTTATCATTCAGATGCCTTAAATGCTTTGTTCTATGTAAATATTGTCTAATATATTGACAATGCACAGTTTTTTGTTTTTGGTGTAACTTTGTAACATAATAGGTTCAAGATGATAGTTTGGTCTTGACTGTTTAAGTAAATGATTTGTTTTGATAACAATCTGATGTGCATTCAGCACAATATCCTCTAAACATATTAAATGTAATGTTTGGCACCTCTGTGCAGATAGCAATAAAAACAAAATACATAGTTTCCCTGACAAGAAAATCAAGGTATCGTCATTTGAAGAACTCAAATATTTGAAAACAATGTTTACATCCCATACACGTGTATGTTTAGGCAAATTTGGCCTATTATGAAAAACACCTTTCATAAACTTCTTAAGCATAGGCAATTTTGTGATTATGCGTTCTTTTTCCTTTCAGTAGAGAAGTATGTACTAGTACACTTATGGAATATCTTATATATACTCAACAAAAATAAAAAGTATCCACTTTGTTTTCCTGCAAAATATGAGACAGTAAGAAATCAAAGTACCGAAGGTACTGAGAGCATGGTGAACTATGATTTGTGCATCCATGTAATGGAACGTTTCTTTCCAATCACGCATGACATGGATGGACTGAAAATGTGTCAACTCTTCTTAAAAGCAATACTGTGAAGTCTAATCATTTATTCATTGGTCACAATTCTGCTAAAATTGTATTAAAGTAAAGAACATTTAATTACAATAACATTTAAAGCTCATCTTTATGTAAAACCTATATTTTTTTACAAAATCTGTTGAGACCATTACCACAATTTATGCACAAATTAGCCCATAATGATAAAATTTCCTTTTTTTTGTATGTTCCCAATAATAGAATTTGTTTAAACTTTCTAAGCACATAGTTTAACATATATAAAAACAAAATGTGCAATAAAAATGATAGGTCCCATGCTTGTTTAGAAAAAAAATTGAAACCCTACCCCTATGCTAAAAGGCCAAGTTTTGTATGAAATTATATAGAAATGGTATATTTTCCTTTTTTGTTATGTTCATAATAACAGAATTTGTTCAAACTTCCTAGGCACTTATTTGAACATATATTTAGACAATATATGCAATTAAAATTATAGGTCACCATGCATATTGAGATTTAATATTGGTTTTTGGAACCGTACCATTATGCTTAATTTTTTTAATTTTGTTGGAATTTTACAAAATGCTATATTTTTCCTATTTTATGTATCTAATAATTTGCCTTTATTTAAATAATGACAATAAAAAAAAAAAAAAAAAAAAAATCAAAAATAATGACAATAAAAAATAAATAAAAAAAAATCAAAAAAATAAAAATAAAAATAAAAATTCAAAAAAAAAAAAAAGACAAAAAATACAACTAGACATCAAAAGCAACATTCCTGTAAATTTGTATTAAAATCCATCCAAAAGTTTTAGAAGAGAAGTCGCCCAAAAAAGCTGCGCATGGAAAACTACAGCAAATATGCCTTTAAACATGGAATGTCACTGTAAAATGACAAATTCTCCCTGAAGCTTCCGTGTTCCAAAAAGTGTGACCTTCAACTAAAAGAACATATGTTTTACATACAACTTGTAGTAGAGACATACAGACTACACATATACAAAACATAACTTATTAATCTTTGGGCTCATTTGATTTTAATCTCACAGCTCGGAGTATCCCTGGTCTCGGGAGACCGTTGTTATTTATTCTCACAACTCGGAATACCACTGGTCTCGGGATACCGTTGTAGTTCATTCTCACAACTCGGAGTACCACTGTTCTCGGGATACTTTTGTGATTTAATCTCACAACTCGGAGTAAACATGATGTTCATACACAATTATTTCGATGTTATATTTTTCAACCATGTATGTGAACGCTACTGAGAATTTCACGATTCATATCACTAATTGCAATTTTTACGTGGATTTTTTTTTAAGTCGGCAAATCGTTTGTTGACAATAATCACCAAAGTCACGGTAAATTTCGTTTACTACCTTAGGCCTAAACAAAAAGTATTTTGTTTCCTGTCACTCAACCGAATCGCCGTTTTTACCCTCGACACAACAACTTTTACCCCTTCATTTTTATGTTGCTTTGTTGTGTCTTGGTCTTAACTGAATATAATTCAATCAGTTTTGCATGTAATTTGAAAATTGTAATAACAGGTAACATATTTGTGTTTAGATCTACTCTTGTTGTGTAATGTATATCTCTCAATGCTACAGTCATACTTTCGAGTCCAGCTTGTTATGCGTTTGCACATTGAATAATGTTTGACAGCTACTCACTAACGCGCGGCAGGACTGTGGTTCTACGAGTTTGTTTCAAAACAGATAAGGTCTGCCTCTACCTCTACCAAATTGACGCATAGATAAAAGTCGTAAAAATCTTTAAAAAAATCCCCCACTCTCCACACACATACACACACACACACACAATTTGTTTTCCGACTTAAGTCTAAAAGGGAGTATATCAGGGCTTTTATGGGGGTCTATAGGTGTCCGATTTAAAATTGACAAATATTAATATTTTATTCTACATGACCAAAACATAATGAGCCTATAAAATCTTTCATTTGCAAAGAAATTCATTCTGCACAGTAATACGTGCTATCCTAGGTGATGCACCAGGGTTAATTTTAGCATATTACGTGCGAGTCCACCCTAGCTATATGGTGTTCTGAAACTTTAGACATTAACAAAATGGTTCTAGCTTCACATTTTGATTGATAGTGTTTTATATCGTGAACTGGAACAATTTTATAATATAAGCTGTTTCTCGAAAAATTCTGATGTACCCCTTTTAAGACCATTGGGCATACTTTTTTGCATAAAAAAATATATAATTAGAATAAAAAAAATTGGGTTCTGCTCAGATTCGAATCCATCCCGCTCGCTTTATAATCCATAATTTTATGGGACTGCCGCTCTCCCGACTGAGCTAATAATCCTTTACAAATTTTGGTGACCTATAAGGTATTTATTCTAAAACCGGAGTGTCCGAATTGACCCGGTCTAAAATAGTCACTCGGGATTTATACCCAGTCAGATCTTGTTGAGTTGCATTCGGTCTCGCTGACATGATCAGCACACGTATTCAGGATTATTTTACGACCAAAACAGTTATGTTAACTTCATAGCAAGGGAGGTAAAGACTTCAGAATATTACACAGCGTACTTCAAAATAAGCTAAGAATAGGCAGCAACAACTTTTTACAAAGGATAGTAGCTTATGCGATAACCATTACTGACCAAACCTATTAAATATATATAAATCCAAGAAAGATGGAAGATATGCGTTTGATGGTGTTGCAACAAGAGAAATAAATTATAACATTAACTGGTTACAAATCTCAATCACTATCCAAGGAGAACAATACAGGGTATGAATATATTTTACGCAAGATCACGGGATGATCATTTGATGATGATGATTGATCTATTTATAGAACGCACAGCTAAACGATGAAACAATAGATGAAATAGCTACATAAACAATATATAACTTAATCAATGTATCGAGGAAATTATTTGAAATTTCTAAATGACATTACCTTATTTGTATCCGCACTAGAAAAGAAGAAACACCTGTTAAAATATGGGTCTTCTTTTTATGAAGACAATTTTACTTTTGTTTTGGAAAAGAATTGAATGCCCGGATTATGTATACTGGGTCACGATAGTTATATGGCGGTTCCTGTTACCGGCTTCGCAGCAACTGAAAATAAATTCAATTAGTAATTATTATATTGGAAATTATAATTGTATTTTTAATTAATCATTATTTGTAATAAAAAAAAAAGGTATTCTGCTGTTTATACATTGATGGGTTCTTTAGTCAAAAATAATCAGAACAAATTAAAAAGAATTTCGGGTAATAAACCCGCTGTTAGTACTGCCTTGTTAAAAGATACATACATGGCCAAGAATTACGGTATTTATGGTACATACATGGCCAAGAATTATGGTATTTATGGTACATACATGGCCAAGAATTATGGTATTTATGGTACATACATGGTCAAGAATTATGGTATTTATGGTACATACATGGCCAAGAATTATGGTATTTATGGTACATACATGGCCAAGAATTATGGTATTTATGGTACATACATGGCCAAGGATTATGGTATTTATGGTACATACATGGCCAAGGATTATGGTATTTATGTCGGTTGAAAAAGTGTGGATTTTGGACAACAGAAACGAACAAAACTTGTGATTAAATGCATTAAAAGTTTGAGTGCTGAAAATTTCTACTCGCATTTTCTTATATCAACTCTCATTTTGCGAGTTTGCTCGCATTTTGCGAGTTTGAGAGTGCTTAATTCGAGCCCTGCTGCTTCACCCATGTATGTACTTTATATTTATATTTCATGTATTTACAAATTATAAAAGCATTGTATAAATAATATTACCTTTTCAATATGTCCGAATTTCGTTTATCCGAAATTATGGTCAATTTGAAAACAAAAATATTTGTTTACAGTTTGGAATTTACATTTAATTTTACTAATATTGAATAAATTCAGGTAAATATTTGACAGAACTATTAATTATGTGTCAGATAGTGTGAAATATATGTGTAAATAACTGTTATGCAAGACAATATGAATTTGGATAGGTTGTATATAGAAAGAAAAAAAAAGTCAAAACAATTATTTTATTTTTACCATATTTGGTATTATGAGAAATTGTAATAAAGTATGTTATGTGTTAATTGTTATATATTTTATAAGTACATATCATAAGCTAGTATCTCTCCAAATTTGAAGATATTACCTTGAAAAATAAAAAAGTTACAGAAGTTTTAGTAGCATCACTATTGATTTTTCTATATATACCAAAAATACTTGGCGCTGAGAGAAACTTTTCGCTATATATTTGGCGCCGAAAGGGTTAAGTATGTACTAGCAAACTTATGGAATATCGTATATACATGTTTAATACTAACATAACTTGCATATCATTATCACCAGAATAATTTTTATATTTTCTATTAAAAATGGTTTCATTGTACTGTTCACGTATTAATATGGTTAATTTGACAATGAACACTGCTTTAAATTTGGTGGGGTAGTGGAAGTAGGGGTCAATTAGACAGGCATTTTCCTCATGTGAGATAACTCTATCTTACATGACATGTGACTTACGACGTCATGACGTTATGTCGACGTCGCCTTATTATGGCGTTAAATCAGTAAAGTCATTGATTTTATGCCGGTAATAAACACATAATGGGAGAAAAATAATCCATCATGAGTGATCCGTGTGAGATAGGGAAATCTCACCCTCGGGATCAGAATTGCAACCAGGCACTCGGCAGAACCTCGTCCCTGGTTGCAATTCTAACCCCTGGGGTGAGATTTCTCTATCTCACATGGATACTCATGATGGATTCTTATAATCTCGGACAAATTTAGGTATTTTTCTGTGTTTAGGCTGAATGCATTTTTAAGAAAAATGAAGTTAACATGAATAGTTCAAAATTGTATTAAACAATGGTTTAATAAATGTTTGAACTATTCTTGTTTGGACTATTGATTGCAGTCCATGTAATTATTCCATATATATATCATTAATGATTTCCTTTTTTTTTTGCCTGATAAAAAGGGAAAGAAAAGTGGGTACTTTTTATTTTTGCTCAGTAGATAATTATACTAGCATACTTATGGAATATCATAAATCCATGTTACATACTAATGTAACACACATATCGTTATGATGTTGATATTTTCTATTATTTAATGGTTTTATTATATTGTTTATGTATCAATATGCATCATTTGTCAATGAATTCTTTAAAACTCACTGTTATGCCATTGATGACTCAATGCCTTGGTGCAAGCTATGAAAAATGCTGAGCATTACGTGGCTATTTGCTACTCATAGAAAAAGATGCATTCGATGACATAGATAATTTGTCGGTAGTCACAGAAACAGAAAGCTTGTCCCCATGCAAAACATTGACACTGTATTTTCAGATAAAGATGTATATATGTAGCACTGTCTTTAGTCAGATCGAGCCAGTGTTTGATTCTCCAAAACTACATGGTTGGTTGAATTGGGGTTTATTGTATACCAACACTAAAAGGTTATATGGAGCCAATAGGAATGAACATTCCAGGTACATCTAGATAAAATGGGCCTAGAACCTTCTCACCTGCAGAGTTGCTGCAAATTCTATTGTAAACACTCCAGTTTTCGCTGGAGCCACGATCATTGTTATCTGTCACCACTGAAGTAGCACCTGAAACAATACACCGGTGTTGATAAAGACCAGGCTTCAGCGTAATTAAATGATACCACCTAAACATAATTAGGGTTGGGTTTTCTTAAATGTTCGATAAGAAGACATTTTGACATTTAAAGGGAGTACATCAGGATTTTTCTAGAAATATCTTAAATTATAAAAATGTTCCAATTCATGATAAAACACTTATATCAATCAAAATATGATGTTCGAACCATATTGTTAAGGTTTAAACTTCGAATACACCATATAGCTTGGACGGAATGGGCATAAAATGCTGAAATTAACCCTGGTGCGTAACCTAGGATAGCATGTATTACTATACACAATAAATTTCCTTGTAACTAAGGGGTCATTTTTAGCATCATTCATTATGTTTAGGCACTTTAAAATAGAAAATATCAATAGTTGTCAATTTTAAGTCGGACCCTAGACCCCTTTGAAAAGCCTGATGTACTCCCTTTAAAGTAAATTAATGCATGAAAAAATGAAAAAAGTTCTAATTAATGATATTTCTACTGAAATTTCAGCGACTGGGAAAGTGAGGTGTCATAGAAGTTTGGATAGGTACATAGAAAAACGTTTTTATGCCCCCGAAAAAAGGTTTCGGGGGCATATATTAATCAGTGCGTCCATCTGTCTGTCTGTCTGTCCGGATTCCGTCAGTTATTCCGCAGTTCGTGTCCGGACTGTACCTTCAAAACCTCTGCATGGATTTTTGATTAACTTGGCACAATTGATCCCATAACAAGACGATGTGTTGCGCGCCAACCCATGTCCGTACCTCAAAGGTCAAGGTCACACTTGCAGTTCATAGGTCAAAAACAGGTATGCATTTTTGTGTCCGGACCGTAACGTCACAACCCCTGCAGGGATTTTTAAATTACTTGGCACAAGTGATCACCATAACAAGGTGATGTGTCGCGCGCAAAACCCAGGTCCGTACCTCAAAGGTCAAGGTCACACTTGCAGTTCATAGGTCAAAAACAGGTATGCAAATTTCGTGTCCGGACCGTAACGTAACAACCCTTAAGGGATTTTTAAATAACTTGGCACAAGTGATCACCATAACAAGACGATATGTCGCGCGCAAAACTCAGGTCTTCAAGGTCAAGGTTACACTTGGAGGTCAAAAGTCAAATTGTGTCCGGTCAATAACTTTTGCATGCCTGGACGGATTTTCAAATAACTTGGCACAAGTGCTCACCACAACCAAACAACGTGTCGTGCACAAAATCCAGGTCCATGGCTCCAAGGTCAAGGTCATACATAGAGGTCAAAGGACACTTCGGGGGCATTTATCACTTACAGTGATATTTCTTGTTTATTATATACAATTGAATTGGTTTAATATTAGAAAAACTGTACATCGCTGTGGTTAGCTAATAAGAATGTGGGGAACAAAACACATTTGTTTATATAGGCCATATGGGGCATAAGCATTTTAGGAAGATGTTTGAGAATCCTATTTACACCCTCCATACAATTTGATAGAAAGATGAATAAATAAAGATACTGTCACAATTGCAACGGGCAGAAGCTCATTGCAGGCAATGGTGCACATATATAACAGTAAGACTAAAAGGGCGAGACAGGTTTGGGAGTACATGCGGGTTGTGGGAGTACATGTGTGGGGTGTGGAAGTACATGCTGGGTGTGGCAGTACATGCGGACAGTGGGAGTACATGCGGGGTGTGGGAGTACATGTGGGGTGTGGGAGAACATGCAGACAGTGGGAGTACATGTAGGGTGTGGGAGTACATGCAGGGTGTGGGAGTACATGTGGGGTGTGGGAGTACATGTGGGGTGTGGGAGTACATGTGGATAGTGGGAGTACATGCGGGGTGTGGGAGTACATGTGGGATGTGGGAGTACATGCGGACAGTGTGGGAGTACATGTGGGGTGTGGGAGTACATGCAGACAGTGTGGGAGTACATGCAGACAGTTTGGGAGTACATGTTGACAGTGTGGGAGTACATACGGACAGTGTGGAGTACATGTGGGGTGTGGGAGTACATGCGGACAGTGTGGGAGTACATGCGGACAGTGTGGAAGTACATGTGGACTGGGAGTACATCCGGGGTGTGGGAGTACATGCGGACAGTATGGGAGTACATGCCGACAGTGTGGGAGTACATGAGGACAGTATGGAGTTCATGCAGACAGTGTGGGAGTACATGTGGACAGTGTGGGAGTACATGCAGGGTGTGGGAGTAGATGTGGACAGTTTGGGAGTACATGCCGACAGTGTGGGAGTACATGCGGACTGTGTGGGAGTACATGCGGGGGGGGGGGGGGGGGGGGGGGGGGGGGGGTGGGTGGAGTACATGCGGACAGTTTGGGAGTATATGCGGACAGTGTGGGAATACATGCGGACAGTGTGGGAGTTCATGTGGACAGTGTGGGAGTACATTGAGGGTGTGGGAGTACATGCGGACAGTGTTGGTGTACATGCAGACAGTGTGGGAGTACATGCAGACTGTCGGGAGTACATGCGGGGTGTGGGAGTACATGTGGATGATGTTGGAGTACATGCAGACAGTGTGGGAGTACATTCGGGTTATGGGAGTACATGCGACAGTGTGGAGTACATGCGGACAGTGTGGGAGTACATGTGGGATATGGGAGTACATGCGACAGTGTGGGAGTACATGCGGACAGTGTGGGAGTACATGCAGGGTGTGGGAGTACATGCGGATGATGTTGGAGTATATGCAGACAGTGTGGGAGTACATGCGGGGTAAGGGAGTACATGCGGACAGTATGGGAGTACATGCGGACAGTGTGGAAGTACATGCGGACTGTGGGAGTGCATGCATGGTGTGGGAGAACATGCGGGGTGTGGGAGTACATGCCGACAGTGTGGGAGTACATGTGGACAGTGTGGGAGTACATGCGGGGTGTGGGAGTACATGCGGACAGTGTGGGAGTACATGTGGGGGTGTGGGAGTACATGTGGACAGTGCGGGAGTACATGCGGACAATGTGGAAGTACATACGGACAGTGTGGGAGTACATGTGGACAGTGTGGGAGTACATGTGGGGTGTGGGAGTACATGCGGACAGTGTGGGAGTACATGTGGGGTGTGGGAGTACATGCGGACAGTGCGGGAGTACATGCGGACAATGTGGAAGTACATACGGACTGTGTGGGAGTGCATGCGGGGTGTGGAGTACATGCGGACAGTTTGGGAGTACATGCAGACAGTGTGGGAGTACATGCGGGGTGTGGGAGCACATGCGGACAGTGTGGGAGTACATGTGGGGTGTGGGAGTACATGCGGACAGTGTGGGAGTACATGCGGACAGTGTGGGAGTACATGCGGACAGTGTGGAAGTACATGCGGACTGTGTGTGAGTGCATGCGGGCTGTGGGAGTACATGCGGGGTGTGGGAGTACATGCTGACAGTGTGAGAGTACATACGGACAGTGTGGGAGTACATGCGGGGTGTGGGAGTACATGTGGAAAGTGTGGGAGTACATGTGGGGTGTGGGAGTACATGCGGACAGTGTGGGAGTACATGCGGACAGTGTGGAAGTACATGTGGACTGTGTGGGAGTGCATGCGGGGTGTGGGAGTACATGCGGACAGTTTGGGAGTACATACAGACAGTGTGGGAGTACATGCGGACAGTGTGGGAGTACATGTGGACAGTAGGAGTACATGGGGACAGTGTGGGAGTACATGCGGGGTGTGGGAGTACATGCGGACAGTGGGAGTACATGTGGGGTGTGGGAGTACATGCGGACAGTGTGGGAGTACATGCGGGGTGTGGGAGCACATGCGGACAGTATGGGAGTACATGCGGGTGTATACATCTAAATGGTAATCTTAAGGTGAATAGCAAAGCTAAAATTAGGATAAGTAAAAAAAAGAAATATATATATATTTTTAAATGAAAAGTACAGTATATCACATAATTATCATAAACATCATAATAAAAGCTAAAATACTAAAAAAAAAAAAGAAGGGGGATGGAGATGTTTAAAAAGTGCAAAATACAGAGAATCTAGAAGGAATTAGAACTCATCAATATCGCACTATTTTTTACATCTGTTTTACATATAACTTGCAATATATTACCTTGATATCACTGTCTAGGTTGTGCCAGCTATTAAAAAGCCATAAAAAAAGCAAAAAAATAATGTATAAAGTTGTTTTATGCAACTTTTGCTTGAATCACCTGTCGTAAAATCAAACTTATTGTGAGTAGCATAATTTTGTAAATAGAACGTGTACAGGTCAGTGCCCAATCAAACACTATGAGCAGGTATGTAAATAACATATGTATGCATTTGAGTGCTGCATTGATTATGAACATTGATTTTGTTTCTCTTTAAAAACTACTTTGATTATTTGAGATTTTAATTGACAGCACCAGCTAGCCAAGGATATCAAGGTATTGCAAGCTTTATTGTAAAACTAGATTTCTACTGTTGAGTTCTAATTCCTGTTGGATTCACTTTGAAGTGCTCTATTACAACTGCTTTATTTATACAATTTAGTTTTGAAATCAGTTTTTAGCTCTACTGGCCAAAGGCCAGGCGAGCTTATGGGATCGCTTTTTGTCTGTCTGTCCGTCCATTTGTCCGTCTGTCTGTTAGCAATTTTATGAAATCGACATCTCCTCTGAAACCGCTTAAAGGATTTTGATAAAACTTCATCACAATGTTACTTGGGAGGGCGCCTCTCAGTTTTTCATGGCCGTCAGTCATCCAAGATGGCCACCATGGCTAAAATTAGGTCAAATTGAAGGAAATTTCAATCGACATCTCCGAAACCACTTATTCCATTCTTGTGAAATATCATAAACATGTTCCTTGGCTTCTATCAAGTTTGCGTTTTTCGTTATCGTCGAATAATCAAAATGGCCACCACAGCGCCCCAAAGTTTACATAGAGTTATATTGGTAAACATTAAAAATGACATCTTCTCTAAAACCGCTTGAAGGATTTTGATGAAACTTCATTACAATGATCTTTAGGATAATCCCCCTCAGATTTTTTGGTATGTGGTAATATGTCGTTTGATAAATGTCCTTAAATTTGACCTAAGTTTAGCCATGGTGGCCATCATGGATGACTGGAGGCCCCAAAAACACAAATCTGAGGGGGACTAACCCAAAGATCATTGTGATTAAGTTTCATCAAAATCCTTCAAGCGGTTTCACAGAAGATGTCATTTTTAACCTTTCCCTATATAACTCTATGTAAACTTTGGGTCGCCGTGGTGGCCATTTTGATTATTTGACGATAATGAAAAACACAAACTTGATAGAGGCCAACCCAAGGAACATGTTTATGATATTTTACAATAATGGAATAAGTGGTTTTGGAGATGTCGTTCGAAATTTCCTTAAATTTGACCTAGTTTTAGACATGGCGGCCATCTTGGATGACTGGCAGCCGCGAAAAAACTGAGGGGGATTATCCTAAAGATCATTGTAATGAAGTTTCATCAAAATCCTTCAAGCGGTTTTAGAGAAGATGTCATTTTTAATGTTTACCAATATAACTCTATGTAAACTTTGGGTCGCTGTGGTGGCCGTTTTGATTATTCGACGATAACGAAAAACACAAACTTGATAGAGGCCAACCCAAGGAACATGTTCGTGGTATTTCACTATAATGGAATCAGTGGTTTCGGAGGAGATGTTGTTGGAAATTTCCTTAAATTTGACCTAATTTTAGCCATAGTGGCCATCTTGGATTACTGGCAGCCGCGAAAAACACAAATCTGAGAGAGACTATCCCAAATATCATTGTGATTAAGTTTCATCAAAATCCTTCAAGCGGTTTCAGAGAAGATGTCATTTTTAACCTTTTCATATATAACTCTATGTAAACTTTGAGTCGGCGTGGTGGCCATTTTGATTATTCGACGATAACGAAAAACACAAACTTGATAGAGGCCAACCCAAGGAACATGTATATGATATTTCAGTAGAATGGAATAAGTGGTTTCGGAGGAGATGTCGTTTGAAATTTCCTTAAATTTGACCTAATTTTAGCCATAGTGGCCATCTTGGATGACTGGCGGCCGCGAAAAACACAAATCTCAGCGGGATTATCCTAAAGATCATTGTAATGAATATCTTGCCTTGTTAATACGATAGGACTTTCATTTTTCATCTGATCTTTACAAAACTTCAGATGTTTTTTTTTTTTTTTTTTATTATTAGTAAAAAAAAATTGTTTACCTTTTTTTTTTTAATATATATCAATTATATATATATTTTAGATGGTTTTTTTTTATTTTTTATTTTTGATTATTATTATTTGTTTATTTATTTTTTGTTGTTTTTTGTTCATTTTCTTTTTCTTTTAATATTTTTTTTTTTTTTTTTTTAAATGTTTTTATTTCATATTTTTTTTAAAATATTTATTTGTGTTAACGCTGTGTTAGCAGGAAGCATTGCTATGATTTCTAGTTGTGCCTGTCGCGTTTTTTTCCAGTTTGTTGTTTTTTGATTTGAGTTATGGCCCCTTGACATTTTTACTTTTAAATTTCTTGTCGGCGTTACTCCTCCTAAACGCCTTATTGGATTTCGATGAAACTTGGCGGGATGCATCGGTAAGATGTCTAGTTATGCATATCGCGCTTTAGTTCCAGTTTGCTGATTTATGACGGAGTTATTTGGCAGGAAGCCTCAGTAGGATGTCTAGTTGTGAAGAGCGCGGTATATCAATGAAATCTTGGACAAGTTCGAAAACCAGCTAGATCTTGTTAGCTAGTAACGACAGAGTTATGGCCCTTGATTTGTTGAAAAATGCTATATTGTATTTTCCATTGTTAAATCTGTAGTTACTTCATTTTTTATCTGATCTTTACCATATTTGTTTAGAATGTTAATATAAACCCCTAAACACATTTTTATAAAATTTCATTCTTAGAAGGAAGTGGGACAAATTAAAAAAATACCCATGCCAGACTAGACACAGCAGACTTATTGCCCATGATTACCAAGTAAGCAATCTAAGCCACCCTATCCCTGTTGTTTTTGCAATGTTTTAAAGAAGTACTGATGGGAATTTTATGTCGACAACCTTTGATATAAGAGCCGTTTTAGCCATTAGAGCATCCACAGGCCCTCTTGGGCCTCTTGTTTTTAATAGAATGGCAATTTTTTTTTAAACAAATGCACTTAAATTTGTCATCTCCATTGTTTTTAGTTACTAAAACATTTACAAATTTTCATCATTTAAGCATCATTGACTTTTTTTTTTTAAGTCCAGCCCCCGTTAGGCGAGACATGTGAATCCGCGGATTTCTTGTTGTATTTTTTTTACATATTTCTGTGTTGTTTTAGTTAATTCTTACACATAGCTTCTTACACATATATATATGTTGCCTCCTCCACACTCCCAAGCCTCTCTCCCCCTCCCACACCCCCACCACCACTCGAAACTCATTTTTTGTTTCATATTTCTGTGTTGCTTTTTTCAATTCTTACATAGCTTCTTACACATATATGTTACCCTCACTCCCCACGACCCCCTCCTCTCCCCCACCCCACCCAACCCCTTACCCCCACTCAAAACTCAATTATTTTTTTTATAGATATTTCTGCGTTGTTTTGGGCAATTCTTACACATATAGCTATGTTGTCCTCCACCCCCACCCCCACCCCCACCCCCAAACCCACTCGAAACTTTTTTCTTTTTTTTTAAACATACTGTGAAATCATTTTATTTCATCGGGATTAAATTTCGCAATTCTTTCCAAAACAAGAGTTTCGAGGGGATGTAATTTCGCGCATTTCTGATTTTGGAAAAAAATATCTTTAAAAAAGCACTGTATGTTGAAACGCATTATCGATAAATTTGACCCAGATTTGTAAGTGCAAACACGTCCCCAGGCTACATATTGGCAGAGCTGTCTGGCAATTACGTCAGACCTGTCCTAATAAACAATTAACGCAGGTCACCTAACACTAACACACATACTCGGCGGGTGATATTGTGTGATCTCCCGTTGTTTTGCTTTTTTAATGTTTATCCTGTCTGACACCATTGTTTGTTTGGGAAGAAAATGGCGGACACCTGCGTCGATGTGTCAAATCTCTGTGATTTTATTGGCTAACAGCTATAATTAGCTCGTGAATATTTATGAATAGCGATACATCACTTGAGGGGTGTTAAAAACATTCAGTTGTTTTGATTGTACAATGTAAACACAGAAGTTCTGTATTGTGTTTTAAATGTGGCTATGTTTGCATGCGTTTTGTTTGTTACTAGTATTTATGTTTTGGTGATTAAATCTGTACGTGTTCAATTTAAATTGCCGACTTCTAAACGCACAGACAATATTAATATTTGTTATTAGGTCTGTGCTAAACGTCAGTACTCTGTAGATGATGACAAAGATAACAAACTTGAATGTCATTTGTGAATGGATTTATTAGTCTGCTTGCGTAAACACAGGTGTGTCAACACATTGGCATACATACTCGTATAGAAAAAAATACGACAAACAAGGAAGTTTTTACTTTTTGTTATCGTATGAATAATTATATAATTATTCAATACATACATATACGATGATAAACGTTTTATCTGCAACAAATTACCAGGTTCAATAAGTAGTAAACGCATCGATAAAACTGCAATATAACCGATCGGGAACAAATGTTTGAGCAGTTTTCGTACACATACTACTTAATTCAAACACTTGGACATTTATAATCGTGGGGATTTGATTTCGCGGCTTGAATCAACCACGAAATATGCGAAATTAGATCCCCCACGTAATATAATGATTTCACAGTATATAGCTATGTTGAATGTTGGATGTACAACCGCCTTTCGACCACAGATTTCTTTAAAATGACAGCAATTTTGGATTAAACAGATAAAAACAAGAGGCCCAAGAGGGCCTGTAGACGCTCTACTTGTATGATGTGATTCAAAAACATAAACATGATAGAGGCCAACCCAAGAAAAATGTTTCCTATATATAACTCTATGTAAACTTTGGGTTATCGTGGCGGCCATTTTGAATAATTTTGATTATTTGACGATAATGAAAAACACAAACTTGATAGAGGCTAACCCAAGGAACATGTATATGATATTTCACAAGAATGGAATAAGTCATTTAGGAGATGTCGTTTGAAATTTCCTTAAATTTGACCTAGTTTTAGCCATGGCGGCCATCTTGGATGACTGGCGGCCGTGAAAAATACACATCTGAGAGGGACAATCCCAAATATGATTGTGCTTAAGTTTCATTATAATCCTTCAAGCGGTTTCACAGAAGATGTCATTTTTAACCTTTTCCTATATAACTCTATGTAAACTTTGAGTCGCTGTGGTGGCCATTTTGATTATCTGACGATAACGAAAAACACAAACTTGATAGAGGCCAACCCAAGGAACATGTATATGATATTTCAGTAGAATGGAATAAGTGGTTTCGGAGGAGATGTCGTTTGAAATTTCCTTAAACTTGACCTAGTTTTAGCCATGCATGGCGGCCATCTTGGATATCTGGCGGCCGCGAAAAACACAAATCTGAGAGGGGCCCTCCCAAGTAACATTGTGATGAAGTTTCATTAAAATCCTTCAAGTGGTTTCAGAGGAGATGTCGATTTTATAAAATTGCTAACAGACAGACGGACAGACGGACGAAAAGTGATCGCATAAGCCCTCCTGGCCATTGGCCAGTAGAGCTAATAATAAAATTTTACATAATTTTATATCGGTCCGAGTTTCTATACAAGCCCCATCCCCCAACCGCACCCCACATTGTTTCAGCCTTGTTTTCTGATGGTATATACTAGCTATATAATTTATAATTATCTGAAAAATCGAATAGTCGAGCTGCGCTGATCTCCGACAGCTCTTGTATTTCCTGTTCTTACGTATACTATACAGTTTAAAAATAAAGTGTTTACAAACAATGAAACCATTAAGTAAATGTATTGTAAAATGATATCGGCACAATTTAATTTTTTTCTTATCTAATAACCTCCTCCCATAGTCTTTTTCAAGAACAATCTTAACTAAAGTCGTCCCCTCATGGACGGCGACTAACAATAGCAGGTATAATAGGAGACCGTCGATAAAATACATAAACTAGTGATGGATAAACCGCGTTGTGCACCTGTATTGTCAAACCCACTCCTAATTAAAGGTGTAACAATACATCAATTTACTATCGATGTATTGCGATTGTGATCGTCCCGAAAGTGATGCATCGATAGCAAATTGAACTATCGATTACCATTGCTGATAGTATGCAGAACTAGCAATAGTTTCAATAGTCAGTTAATATTTATATTTCAATAAATAATCTGATCAGTAACTTCATTTCAGTGTTTTTACATTTTCTAAGTCGTGTTTGCCTCTCCCAAAATAGTACTCTCGGAAAACTAAGCAAGTGTGCGCATGAAATTCATTTATGGTCTAGAGGGGCATATGGCAGTATTGATAATTTAATCTGGGGATTCCCCCGAACACATGGTGACTACTAAAAGACGGGATGATTGATACGCGATTGTTGAACGCGCATAAAGTAAACATCTAAAACTAATACTTTCAAATGGTTTATTGCACCGCAGAAATATTGAGTTAACATAAATATTAAATCAACTTAGATGAGTATATTTGTTTGATTTGGATATTATCAACTATTTACTGGACCGCTTTCCGTCAATCCTGTGTTATTTTGAATCCCGTCTTTTAGTAGTTTGTGACAGATACATCACATAGCAACAACAAATATGGCTGCTACCGCTAGCGACTTCGAAATTGTAAACAATAGGAAGGCCCCTGTTTGGTTAAATTGCCGGTATATCAAAGAACTATAATAACACAACTAACAATGTTATAAAACTGGGACCATACGTCGCTGGACATGGAATGATGACAGTAAATATAGCATGTCCACCGCCATATGCATGCCATCTTCTGGATGGTTAAAATTCTGCACTTTTGAGTTGATGAATATTGAGCCGGGGCTAGTGGGGTGAACAATAGCAATTGTATTTCACTGCCGTTCATGAACTGTCACAATCAAACCGAGACTCAATATTTCGTATTTATCGAGTTCGGCCGGTTCCAAAGGTCCACTCTCATACTCTTTTATTATAGTTCATATTGTTCAAATAATTAATAAAAAGTGTTTCTCCTGTGTAACCTTTAATAATTTCATACACATTTCATTTTTATCAATAGTATCGCAGTAGTATTGCAATAGTATATCACAATAGTAATAGTATCACAACAGTAATAGTATCACAATAGTAATAGTATCACAATAGTAATAGTATCACAATAGTTAGTATTATCAAAATTGTACTTTCTGCAATAGCAATACTATTGCAATAGTCAATTGTCCCTTAAACACAGTAGGCAAACGCTACTGTACTCCCAACGGAAGTTGTGTTGAAGTATTACGCAATATCACCACATCTGATAGAGGTGTCCGACTGATGGCGTTAAGAACCTTATTTATTGGTAGATTTTCAGAAAATCATTGATTGCAGTTTATTACAGAATCCGTAATTGTAGTCCGTCATATACAAACACTTGTTTTTGACAATGAATAATATAATAACAGTTGGGTTTTCTGTCCACAACACTTGACAATCGTAAAAAAGTTGTAAACAATTGCTTATTTTGTACAAACGAGGTACGACTGTATCAGTTTTTGAATTGTTTCATGTTAGGAATAATCCACAGACCTTGACAATGTGTGGTTTATTAGCAATTATTTGTGAGATTATAAAGATAGAGAAAGATTTCTGTCAAAACACGGTGTACTCATAGTTGCGATTTTTAAAATATTCACTGTCACCCTTGTTGGTAAACTACTGTATTGTAGTTGTGTTGAAAAGTCATATGCGATCTGAAAAAAGGTACGTGAATACAAAATAGAAATTTCGTTAATGTACATATTTAATAATAATATATGGATAGGATTGAATTAACCTAATTATGTTGTGATATATATATAAGTATCCGATATTTTGTTGTATCAATTCTAAATTCAAATGGTTCTCCCCAGACATGTTTTGCATATCGCGCTTGACATGCCTTTAATGGAGATGGAGCCACTAACAGCTAAAGTTTTAATAACTCTTAAACCATATGAATATTTAGTTTAATATCTTTCAATTGATCAGCCAAATACGCGTCGTTTAGGAAATATGTACTGGGAACTGCAAAACTGATAGAATACTTTTCTAGCTTGATACGGCCTTTTTGTAATTGACCTTTGTTTTTCCAACCGGACATTTGCCATTAAACCGTTTGGGGCCAATGTTCCTGAACTGTTTTCTCCTAGTAGCAGATTGAATTTCAAATACATGTCTTCTTTATTAGTATATTTTTTTAATTTGTTATTATCGCTGATAACTCATGCATTACAGGTTTGGGACCTTTCACAATGGATTGTGAAATGTTGTTACTGGTTCATGACTGCAGATAAATAAGACGCACTGACTTCGTTTATAAATACACATCTTTATTAAACATCTTACATTCACAACATTCAAAACAGACATGTAATAAAAAGGCATGTAATATATCATGTTGTATTATTTAAAACATTCATGTCATACACCTGCATCATTAAATATAATTCATATGTACATTCATATTGTAAAGAAAACACTGATATTACATGTACTTATAACTTTCAATATCGCCACATATGTCTTCTTAATATTAACGAATAGCACTATAATACAACACACTGACTGACACTTTCATATCGCCTAACTGTTCAATTTAACACATGCATATTGGGTATATTTCACTCCAACCTCACGGCCATACATTATAACATACAGTTCAATGCATTTATACATACTTCTAAATATCCTTTTAATAAACTAAATAAAAGATTATTTGTGATACGGTTACTGTTAATTACACATGCTCTTTTGAGCCTCATGCATTTGTAAACTGGTACACATTTTCATCAGGCAGAACATTTTCACTGCGTATCATCCAAACTCGACGTTTCATCAAAGAAATCACTGATTTTATCCACAGAAATATTTTTGTTGTTAGATCTGTGTTTTATCCAAACCACACCATTCTTCAAAACGCAAGTTAAAACATTTTTCGCGCATTTCTTAGATGTAAAAGTAAAGTTTTGGATTTTTTTTAGTGGATGAAATATTCTGGAATTTTGGAAATGTTCACAGTTTGTAATGAAGGTTAGGGAATGATTAGTTTGCTCTGTTTTATATATCTGATGGAAAAAATATGGTAATGCGTCTGTTCCAGATGAAGTAACATTTTATTGTCAGCTCTTCTGTGTTGTGGTAGGCAACTTTAATGGTCAGTTATGTCCGGAAAGTCATGTGACCTGTTTGAACAACAGTAACATTTTATTTCATCCATAACTGCCTGAAATAGAAAGAAGTATTTAGGATGTTGGAGGGGTAGGCAGAGGGGTAGAATCCCCCCAAATTCATGTTCATTTTATCATTTTTAGCTCTACTGGTCAACTTATTGTTAACTTTTTCTCGTTAAGATGATAGGGCCTTCAATTTATATCCAATCTTTACCAAACTTTAACAGGTTGTTAATATCAATGAAAGCTCAGGCAAGTTCGAAAACCAGCCAGATCAGATCAGTATCGGCAGAGTAACTGTTATGGTCCTTGATTTAGTTAAAAATGCTTTATTTGGCCTCGTTAAGACAATAGGGCCTTCATCTTTCACCTCATCTTTACCAAACTTTACCAGATTGTTACTATCAATGAAAGCTCGAAAAATCAAAAACCAGCCAGATCGGACCAGTTAAAATGGAGTTTTGGCCCTTGATTTTGTTAAAAATGCTATATTTTGCCTCGTTAAGACAATAGGGCCTTCATTTTTCTTCTGATCTTTACCAAACTGTACCAGATTGTTAATGTCAATGAAAGCTCGGACAAGTTCGAAAACCAGCCAAATCGGAACAGTAACAGCGGAGTTATGGCACTTGATCTAGTTTAAAAAGGCTATATTTTGCCTCGTTAAGATGATAGGGCCTACATTTTTCAGATTGTTAGTATCAATAAAAGCTCAGATAAATGTGAAAATCAACCAAATCAGATCAGTAACAGCAGAGTTATGGCCCTTAATTTAGTTAAAAATGCTATATTTTGCCTCGTTAAGACGATAGGGTCCTTCATTTTTCATCTGATCTTTACCAAACTTTAACAGATTGTTAATGTCAATGAAAGCTCGGACAAGTTCGAAAACCAGCCATATTGGACTAGTAGCAGCAGAGTTTTGGCCCTTGATTAAGTTAAAAATGCTATATTTTGCCTCGTTAAGATGATAGGGCCTTCATTTTTCATCCGATCTTAACGAAATTTTACCAGATTGTTAATGTCATAAAAGCTCAGACAAGTTTAAGAACCAGCCAAATCGGACCAGTAACAGCAGAGTTATGGCCCTTGATTTAGTTAAAAATGCTATATTTTGCCTCGCTAAGACGATAGGGCGTTCATTTTTTATCCGATCTTTACCAAACTTTACCAGATTGTTAATGTCAATGATAGCTAGGATAAGTTCGAAAACCAGCCAGATGTTGTTTTTTATTTTATTTTTATTATCTCTACTGTCCAACTTGGAAAACCAGCCAGATCGGACCAGTAATGGCGGAGTTATGGCTCTTGATTTAGTTAAAAATGCTATATTTTGCCTCTTTAAGACGATAGTCACTCGCTTCATTGATGTTATAAGAGCCATATTAGCCAGTAGAGCATCCACAGGCCCTCTTGGGCCTCTTGTTTGTTCATGTTCATTAAAGGTCTTCATCATGATCCCTGCATTGTTTCAGGTGCCATCTCGCTCACATCAAAAGAGCAGCGGCAGAAAAACAATAAACGTGGCTCCAGCGTAAATGGAGTTTCTACAATAGAATTTGCAGCAACTCTGCAGTCCAGGGTGAGAAGGTTCTAGGTATATTTTCCATATTTCATCTCGATGTACATGGAGGATGAGCCTGGCATGTTCATGCTTGTTAGGCGCAATATAACCTTTCATGTGTTGGTGCACCTTAAAACCCAATTCAATTCAATTCAATACACAGGAAGCACAAATCAATGATCAGCAGGTGCCAGGTCAATGCTCCATCTCAGAGATGAGTATTCAAATTGCTGAACTACACCAAATAAGCAAAAGTTTGCAAGAAGAACTGTGTTGTGTCAGCACAAAATTGGAAACCCTACTTCAAAGATCTCAGGAAATTTCCAGATCTCCTTCAGTACATGAACTGTCGGAAACCACCCTTGGTGCTGATTCACAATTTGTGACTTGAAGCACCACAACTGGAGAGGAGCCCATACTAAATCCAAGGTCTGCTACCTATAATGCAGCTCTAACGAGAGATCACACAGAGTCGAACAATAATGGTCAAGATCAACAGAAAAGTGCTCAAGACAAGAAAGTAAAATCTGGTCAACTTTCAGGGCAAAATAAACAAGATAAGCAACAAAGCAGGCCACTACCCAAAACAAAGAGCAAAAACAGAGCAGAACACTAATAATTGGTGACTCTATACTATCAGCTGTAAACATGCAGCAAAGGCTTGAAGAAAAATGTTGAATGTCAACCTGTTCGCGCTGCCACTATTGAAATTATTATTGATAAAGTGCAGATCTTTGAAATAGCCAAATTCGACACCGTTGCGGTGTATGTCGGTGGGTACAATGCAGCAAGAAACACAGACATCGAATATTTTGAAGAAAGGTATGAGCAGCTTCTGACACATATAAAAAGCAAAAACTCAAGCTGTAATTTGTATCTGTGTACATCATGTCCAAGGGGTGATACAGACGTAATGGATGTCAATATTGTGATTACTCAGTTAAGTAAAGTAAATGGAATCAAGTGTATCGACACAAATTCAGCCTTCTACGACAAACAGAACCAATTGCGTTCCCATTTATACAATCCCCGTGACAACATACATCTATCCAGATCAGGAATCTAACAGGTACTCGGTACCATAGACCAACACCTACATATTGTTGAAAACTTTGAGCATTGTGCCTATTCGATCAATCTGTCTTACACAGGACCACGTTACAGTTGTCAAGGATCAGCACCTAGCAGGAATGAAGGAAGTCGTTGCCCACGGAATCATGATTCTCGCCGATCGAACACCCGAAATGATCACTATGATATTGGTGATATAAGGCGATACAATGAAGACCAGACGATTCCAAACAGAGACGATTCAAAACAGATATTTTCAGCAAACCAACAACAACGATAAACATGGTAAACTAGGAAGGAACCAACGTAAAAATGAAGAATATTGACACCACTACTCTCATCCTCAAGACACAGGCTATCAAAATGCAGAAAGATGCATCAACTTTGGACTTACAAACCATTCAACAAATGAGTGTCGCCATCAAAACCAAGTGCAGTGCTTCAAATGTAAACTTTATGGACATAAAGATTCCTCTGGCTTTTGTTTGAGGAAATAGGATATTGGCAAATATGCCACAAAAAGTGAAGATATTCAACTACTTTCATCTTCAAATTATTTCCTTCTATTGGAAGACATATGTGAGAATTGTAATCTAAGAAAATGTGATTGCATGGTAACAAATTCAGAAACAACTTTGACAGATATATTAAGTATAAGCGGAAGATATAACTATGAAACTTTAATTGATGAAAGTACATTTCAAACCGAAAGTGAGCAAAATGAATTCTATGATGTCTTAACACTGTGTGATAGTACAAGTACTTATATTAATTGTAATACTGTACACAGTGATATAACACAAAATGAAATTTTGCATGCTGATACTAGTCTTTCCATGAACCCCAGCCAACATTCTCTTGATTTAGGGTTATCAGATAAAGGTTTAAAAATTGGTCACATAAATATTCAAGGTATAAAAAATATATTTGACCAAATAGACCTTATGTTGAACAACACTAAAAATGATATTCATATTTTTGGATTAAGTGAAACTAAATTAAAACATTTCCACCTAGACTATTGTTTTCAGTTAGGTAATTTTCAGCTGTATAGAAAAAACAGAATAATAACAAGGGAGCAAGGTGGTGGAATTATTATTTATGTTAAAAATGGGGTGAAGGTAGAGAGAAGATGTGATTTAGATGAAATAGAGTGTTTATGGCTAGAAGTATTTCAAAAGAATTCAAAGAGTTTTTTGGTGGGTATGATATACCTGCATCCGAATGAAACAGTTAAATGGAATGAACATTTTGAAAGCTTCATAGAAAAGTACTCGAGAAACAAAAGGAGATTTATTTGTTAGGTGATTTTAATAGGGATTTCCTAAATGAACAGACAAAAAAGGCATGGTTAGAATTTATGGAACCATTTGGCATTTATCAACAAATTAATACTGTTACTAGAAGAACAGCACATTCGCAAACACTAATAGACCATATATACTGCAATGTGAAGGAAAATATTAGTTCTATAAATGTTCCACAAATAAGATTAAGTGACCACTTTCCTGTATTTCTTACACATAAAACTAGATTGTTCGCATCACTCAATATCATATAGGTCATATAAACATCTTATTGAAGAGGATTCTATAAATGACTTGCAATCTGCACCATCTGGAATGTCATCAAGGTGGTTGATTGATTGATTGAATTGGATTTTATAGTCGCACCAATAGCTAAGGTCATATGGCGACTTTCCAGCTTCCATTGGTGGAGGAAGACCCCAGGTGGCCCTCCGGGCAATTTTCGTGCACGTGCGGGCACCTGGGTAGAACCACCGACGTTCCGCAAGCCAGCTGGATAGCTTCCTCATATAAAGATTCCTAGGCCCCTGAGGCATCGAACCTACAGCGGTGAGGGGCAAGTGATTTCAAGTCAGAGACGTTAACCACTCGGCCACGGACGCCTCCCAAGGTGGTTGATGACACAAAAGAAACCATAGAGACTTGGTCATTTTATGTTTATGGATATTGTAGATAAACATCTGTCACTAAAAACTCATAGTCAAGTATAAGCATCAACCAAAATGGATAACTCCTGATATTATTGAAGCTATTAAGACTAGGGACAGATACAAATCTCTAAATGATGAAACTCAATACAAAATATGGCGAAATAAGGTTGTTAAATTAATAAAGCAATCTCAAAAAGCACAGTATACAACAATGATAAATGAAAATAATAATAATCCAGGCAGTGTGTGGAAATTATTTAAGGAAATAGGGATGAATAAAAAGAAATATAATGCAACTATTTCATCTTTAAAAATTGGCGAAAAATTAATTTGAATGACAGTGATACTCTGAATGAATTTAATAATTTTTTTGTTTCTGTGCTTCAAATATAAAAGAACCAATTAACATCTTAGAATTTGACAAGCTCAAATCATTCTGTGATAGCAAAATTTCTTCTTTCAATTCCTGAAATTTCCAAGGAAACAGTTGAAAAATTCTTAAAAAATATTGACGTTACAAAGGCCACAGTATGTGATAATACTGGACCATGTTTGCTTAAAATAGCAGCACCTCATATTGCAGATTGTGTCACCTACATTTGCAACCAAAGTATATAAAAATCCATTTTTCCTGATAAATGGAATGTCATGCCTCTTCACAAGGGTGATTCTAAAGATGATGTCAATAACTACAGACCCATCTCAATCCTACCAATTCTCTCAAAAGTACTAGAGAAACATGTAGATGATTCATTAATGAATTTCCTTATATATTATAATTTACTACACACAAATCAGTCTGGTTTTAGGCCCAACCATTCTTGTGAAACTGATTCAGTAGGAATGATTGATAAATAGCTTGAAGCTATAAATAATGGATCTTTCATTGGAGTTGTAATGGTCAACTTCAAAAAAGCTTTTGATCTTGTTGATCACACACTTTTGTTAAATAAAATTGAAGCACTACAAACTTTCTGGTGATACAATTTTGTGGTTTTCTTTATATCTACTCAGTAGAAAGCAAAAGGTATCTGTTAACAACATAACTTCTGAGGGAAATTGTATAGTTAATGGTGTGCCACAGGGCTGAATTTTGGGTGCTCTACTATTCTTAATGTTTATTAATGATTTACCACTCTTATAATACTGACTTGGAAAACACAGACCTTTATGCAGATGACACTACCCTATATGACATTGGAGATTCTCGCCAAACAATTGAAAGTAATTTACAAACAGCCCTAGATAGTTTATCAAACTGGTGCAAATGTAATGGTGTGCTTATAAATACCACAAAGACTAAAGTAATGTTAAAAACTACTCATCAAAAAAGAGCCAGTTTGACTTTTGAAAATCTAACTTTAAATTTAAACTGTGATAATTTAAATACAATTGCAAATGACAAAATTCTTGGAGTTTTTGTAGACAATAACTTGACTTGGTCAATCCACATAGATAAAATATGCAAAAAAAATACATCAAATATATGGCTTCTATCTAGAATTAAAGAATATTATCTACCGAGCACAGAACTCAGTTTTACAAAACATATATTCATCCCCACATAGACTATTGTAATACAATTTGGGGAGGCACATATCAAATGAATCTTAATATAATTTTTTGTCTTCAAAAATGCACATGTAAAATAATAATGGACTATAATGTGGTAGATGTATTAAAAACCACGCAAAATATTAACAGTCTTTGAAAGATTATATCAAAGAAAAGCAAAGTTAATGTATAAAGTCACCAAATCAGAAACACCTCAATATGTTAATGAAATGTTTGAACATAGAATGGCAAATGATAATGTGCCAGTGCTAAGATCAACATCAACATATACTTTTATTCCACCAAGGCCAAACAAAGAAATTTACAAACAAAGTGTTGCATATTCCAATTTGAATGCAAACATTTAATATTTAAAAACAATATTGCCTTTATTGATTACTGCTTTATTTGATTTGTTCTGTCATTTGTCAATTGTAAATTTGTAAATAATAGAGGGCCTCATTGGAAGATTAGTTTATAACTTAATGTGTTACCCTCTGTAAATAAAGACTATTATTATTATTATTATTATTATTTTAAACAGGCATATCCCTCATCAACCCCCAGCATATATGATATGAGTAAAGCAACCTGAGGACCAGTGAGCCCATATCATCCACAATACAAATCAGAATCACACCACAACGCCAATCGCAAAAGAGCCAACATGCGAAATTTGGTTGAATTAACCAGAGATTTGGCATGTATTTGGGCATAAAATAGACCTGTTGGCAAGGCTTATACCATTTTCTAAATTCAAATTATCATATTTTAAGTCCAGACTCTATTGTACCTATACATTTAGGACGTCTTATTGGTTTAAAGGCGGAGAGACTATAAACCTGTAAACACACACACTCATGATAACTTCAAAATTGAAACACCTATACACTTTTAAAACTTCTTACATACATTGGCCTTGGTGAGAGGAGAAACACTAATGTGTTTGGGATCAGTAGTTCAAAGTCACGACAACCTTATATGAAAATATACATTATGCACAATTTTAATTCTTGTTGTAAATGCACAAAATGTATTGTCTGAAAATATTCACACCAAACAAGATGGTAGTAAATTATGTTGAAAATACCAGTTGCACGTGACTTCGCCTGGTAGCAAGATGTCATAAAATGTTCCCATCGCAATATCTTAGTTATTGATGTCTATGGCCCCAAGATAATCTCAAAACCATATTTTTTAGGGTGAATGTTCTCTCAGCAAATAGCAAAGTTAAAAGTAGGATAAGTAAAAAACAACTAAATATTTTTACATGAAACTTACAGTGTATCACATAATTATCATAAACATCATACAAAAATTAAAATACTAAAAAAAATATTATGAAGATGTTTTTAAAAAGTGCACCATTACGTGGTCCAAGTATTAACTTTCATACACCATCCAACTCCTTCAAGAAGCGAAAATGTGGTTGGCTGGGGTATGAAATAAAACCTTGATTTCAACTTAAAAATTTTGCATATCTTTTAACTGAATCTTTCTTTTGTTCCAGTGGGGCGTCCGTGGCCGAGTGGTTAACGTCTCTGACTTGAAATCACTTGCCCCTCACCGCTGTAGGTTCGATCCCTCAGGGGCCTAGGAATCTTTATGTGAGGAAGCTATCCAGCTGGCTTGCGGAACGTCGGTGGTTCTACCCAGGTGCCCGCCCGTGCACGAAAATTGCCCGGAGGGGCACCTGGGGTCTTCCTCCACCAATGGAAGCTGGAAAGTCGCCATATGACCTTAGCTGTTGGTGCGACTATAAAATCCAATTCAATTCAATTCTTTTGTTCCAGGGAACATAATCCTTAAAATAAAACTAATGTTAGGATTAAATACAATGAAATTCCTTTAAATTTAGACAACACTGTGGCTGTTAGTTGTAATAGTGGTTAGCAAAGCGCTTATCGGGAGTGAATAAAATACTATGATCTCATTGGTCAAAACAGCGTGTCACGGTGTGTAATTGACAGTTCAGATCACTGCACTGTCATGACAACCAATTAACAGTTAATTTAGAATTATTTTTTATTACTTTCAGTTTTGCCAGGAAATTGTTGCCGGATTGAGCATGGTGCCAATTTATGTCATCATCAAAAGTAATACACAGTACCCATATACTGTGAAACAGATCTATACATAATCAAAAACTTATGTCTCAGAGAGGATGTTGGCAGAACTTCCAGCACATACAATTACCCCGCCTAACTTGAAAGCTACTAACAACTCTGTATGTTGCAAATCACATTACTGTAAACATTGGGATAATTTTTATTAATGATTTATTATTGGTATATGTGGCACTAATGATACATGCCTAAAGCTGGTCAGTACAAAGAAGTCGATATTATTCCCCCTTAAAAGCTACTTGACTGTAGATGTGCGAGACCTGGTGTATCAGGAGAGAACAACCTGCTACATTAAACTGTATTACAAATTTAGTTATTGATTCAAAATAATAAAACAGTGTTGAAACAAAATACCACCAATATCTGGTAGTTTAGTGCAATCATTTTGTCTCCCCCACGAAACTTCGAAGCGATGATCAGTAACAAGCCTAGTTGTGCATGTCATTGTCTTGTTGCAGTTAAATGATTTTTGGCAGAGTTATGGCCCTTTAAAGGTTTAATACACAAACCTTGTCCGGACTAGTTCTTAACCCGTGGCCAGATTTCAGTGGAACTTGGCAGGGATGTTCCAATCAAATAATTTTTGGCGCAGTTATGGCCCCTGATACACAAACTTTGTTCGGACTAATTCTCCTGAACCCGTGGCCTGACTTCAGTGAAACCTCTAATTTTGGTTGAATTTGTGTTACTTCAAGTTCATACTAAAAGATGTGTATTAGATTGAATTATAATAATAGCTGGTCCACTTACATGGGTTCCTTGGACATTTTTGCAGAAAGCAAAATGAATTAGTATTTTATTTTAAAGGAGTGCAAAAACAGAGCTATAGACAATTTTTGACTGCAATGAGTATTATATGGCCTATGTTCTTAATATAAGACCCATGCTTAGAACAAGTTTATTCATGGAATATATGAAATATGGAATAAACTGTTCCACAGGACAGTACTTACAAAGATAATACTAATGACTTTTAAAAGTTGGAGTATTTGTAGTAAGTTGATGAGTAATGATACAATTTTAAAAAACTAAGGGCATTTGTGAAAAAAGTATGGGTAAAACACTCAAATACTTGGATTATCTGTCAAGCTCTTCAAAAAATCAGTGTTGTTTTTTTGGTTCAAGGTCAATTAATTCAAGTCAAAGCTAGATCATTTGCTAAAACCATTATCCAGAATTCCACCACTGAGTCAGGGTTCGACAATAACTTTTTTTCCTAGGTAGTCTGCAGGACTACCAACTTTCAAAATCAAGTAGTCCTGCACAGATTTTGGTAGTCCGGCTTATTTTCAAAATATAAACCTCAGAATAAAGGGGTTTAAACAGAATATAAGTAATACAGGAAACAGTGGACATAAATGAAAAACACTACAAAAAGATGGATTGCACCTATTCAGTATGTCACACATCTGGTGTCAGACCAGTCAGGAAGTACTTCCGGGTCGTAGGGGTGTCAGACCAGTCAGGAAGTACTTCCGGGTCGTAGGGGTGTCAGACCAGTCAGGAAGTACTTCCGGGTCATAGGGGTGTCAGACCAGTCAGGAAGTACTTCCGGGTCGTAGCAGTCAGGAAGTACTTCCGGGTCGTAGGGGTGTCAGACCAGTCAGGAAGTACTTCCGGGTCGTAGGGGTGTCAGACCAGTCAGGAAGTACTTCCGGGTCGTAGGGGTGTCAGACCAGTCAGGAAGTACTTCCGGGTCGTAGGGGTGTCAGACCAGTCAGGAAGTACTTCCGGGTCGTAGGGGTGTCAGACCAGTCAGGAAGTACTTCCGGGTCGTAGGGGTGTCAGACCAGTCAGGAAGTACTTCCGGGTCGTAGGGGTGTCAGACCAGTCAGGAAGTACTTCCGGGTCATAGGGTGTTGAATTAGTTCCTTGAAAGAATCCAAAGTTTCTAGTTTGCATGTGTTTTTCCCAAGATTAGTTTCTATTTCATTGTTAAATCTAACCTGAGTTAAAGTAGTATGTCTGTTGTCATGAATAGTAAGTATTTTACTGTGTTTGTCAGGATTATTTCTTTGGAGAGTGTGAGCACAGAGGTTAGGTAGAGATGTGGTTTTGACAGATGTTTATTTCAAAATACGCATAGTGTAAATGAATGACGCGAAATGTTGAAAAACTGAATCGGTGTTTTATTCCAGATATGTGACCATTTGCTAGCCAGATGTGTTTAATACACAGAATAAAAGTGTTTTTAAGCGAACGAATGTTGTGGAACTTGTGACTGATCTCCAAATATAGCCTATATTGCATTGTGTTCAATGAACTGATTTTCACCGGTCTGATTGTGGAACTTGTGACTGATCTCCAAATATAGCCTATATTGCATTGTGTTCAATGGGCTGATTTTCACCTGTCTGACACCATCTGCCTGTTGGCCTTACTCTGCAAGGTCTGGATGTTTTTTAAAGTCAGATAAAATCAGGATCCACATCTTCCTGGTCATTCGAAACAGCTCGTAACAGCTTAAAATGCAGACACACCTTAGTCTTTGCATGTCATTTCATATTTTTTCATCATTTTACATGAACCGTTTTTCTCTTCATTTCATTTCACTTTTCTTGACTGAAAGATTTAGCCTTACTTCATCGCAACGTGAAAAAGCAAATGTGGAAGTTACCGTGACCCTCCAAGCAAAGGGCAGATAACTTAAGTGCTAAATTTGGTTCAATTTTAGTATTGGTCTATTATACTTGTGACAACATTACCATTGCTCTAACTCAACTTGCATTAGTCCACGAGTGGAAAAAACTTCCCAAATTCCCTTCCCTGGACTGCGGCCCGATAAGGGAGCCGCTAATTGGTTAACCCCATACCTCCGAAATCAGAACGACGCTCACTTCCTCTTATTCCGCAATTCCTAATTAAGGAGGGGTGGGATTAATGTTGTCGTAGGTATAATAGACCAATACTAAAATTGAACCAAATTTAGCATATTGGTCCATTGATAACTTACGACAACATTACCATTGCGACTTTAACAAATTAAAAATGGGGGTGGAAATAAGTAGCCTGTTATGATAGGTAGAATGTATCAAGGGAATTTGAACAAACTGAAACCAACAAGCAAAGGGGAATGATCAAACCTGCTATAATCGCAAGAAATTAGAGCAGATTAGAACCTGTAGAAACATCTAACTAACACTCACCCATATATAGGGGTCCTGCCTGGTTCACAATACACAAACTGAAGGAGACTCCATGACATCTCCAGAAGGGGTAAAAATAACATGGTGAATGTGGCACGTGCAGTCCTATTCACAAGTACATGTAGAAGGAATCTCTACTACACCTGAAGCTAAGTCGAAGGTGTAAATTGTCAAATATGGTACAGTAAACCGTCCGTCTGTCAAGAAGGTCAAGGGCAATTAAGCCCAGCACCGTTGAATAATCGACAATATCAAATATATCTATAAGAAGAATATTGTTTGTATTAAATCGATTGTTAATAGAAACCCAGTATCAATAAATCCCAATTAGATACTTACATAAACCGCTTAAGTTTCATATAATCAACTGTATAGGTAATAAACTATAAACACAAAGTAACATTTACTGTGTGCAAATAGGTAAAACAAAACAACATGCATATGGGAAAAATTAACCAGCCATCACAGTAACCATAGGTAAGGCCGGTACATGCAAAACATGCATATGTAATAAAAGTTCGGTTCGAAACCCCGGACGTTAGTGACTTGCAGACAACCTAGTCATCTAACTAGTCGGGTAGCGAAGCTCCGATGACTGACTGGGCAGCAACCAATGGACCCAGAGAAGCCAATTCGTTATTGAGCAGGGGACAGTCCCTGAGGTAGAACATAACAAAAGAGTTGTCCGAATTCCAGTAGCACGCTTTAAGAATGCGTTCTAAGGGAATTGAATTAGACCATGCTAAGGATGAAGACAAAGCTCTGACTTCATGCGCTGTAGGGTTTGACCCTGGTAGATCGGTCTTTTGCACATTATAGGCCACTTTAATGGTTACCACAATCCACCTAGAAATGGAAGCCAAAGAAATTTCTTTAGTAGCGTGCAGAAATGTGGCAGAAAAAGTCTCTTTCTGCCCCGCCACCTTAACCTTGAATGCTCCAGGTAGATTCTTAGAGCCCTAACTGGACAGAGGCTAGAAGAATTGGTATCACCTGAGGGTGGTAGAGCCGGAATAACCAGTGGTAAGCTAGGAACCGAAGGTCGCTGGTTCTTAGCCAAAAAACCTGGAAAGAAATGTAAGGTAACTGAAGACCCGTCTGCAGCAAAAGCAATAGATTCTTCAGTCCCCAGTAACTGACTGGTGATAGAGCCAGTAGGAGGAGCCTCTAATAACTTCTTAGATGGGCAGATGAACGTTATATGGTGAATATGGTACCCTCATAAGTCCTTCAATTCGGTCAAGGACAATAAGTCCACCACCATCTAAAGTCATAATCGACAATTTCAAGCAAATCTATGGAACAGAAAATTGCTAGTATTACCTAGATCATCTAAACAAGTATCGACCACTTGATTCAAAAACTTACAATAACAGCTTCATAACTGAGCTGTAAATGTAACAGAACTATGAACACAAGCTAAAAAGTAACTGTGTGAAACATAGATAACTATAAACAATATGTATAAACCAAACACATTTGGAACATTGTGATATGAAGTGCTTACCAACCAAGATAAATGAATGAATGAATGAATGGTGTTTTACGGCACGTCGACACATAAATAGGTCATATTGTGCGCAAAAAAAACAACCAAGATAAGCAAAATATCAAATAAAACTGCACTCGATTAGTATGCCTACCGTTATAGACTTAGGCAAGGCCAAGTCAGCTAACTGGTAGAGCAGCACAACCTAACGACTGACTGGGTAGTAAAAACTGGACCTAGTGAAAATAATATTTAAGATAGAACGTAACTAATAATTTGTGAATTTTAAGAAAAATAAAGGCTCTGACTTGTGCAGTCTTATTGGAATTGAAAAGGGTATATACCAAGACAAAAACCAATCAGTTTGTTACTGGAATCTCTCTATAAAAGGGTAAAAAGAGATCCCTTTAGTAGCATGAGAGTGAATCGACTAAGGTGGAAGTGTAACAAGCACTGCGCTACACTATTCTGCCCAGCTAAACCTCCGTGCCCCCAGAGTATCCAGAGAAGGGCCTCCTGGAGGTACACTTATGTGAACTATTACCGAAAACTAAAGTCTAAGATGTAGTTAGAACAGACAAACGTGAGGTTGCATACTGATTCGGAATGAAGGATAGTGGCAGAGGTAGACTGTATCCCTGGTAACCCCACTTAGGCCACTTAGGGTTACCGCAGTGGTGAAGACACCAAGATGGACAGAAGTGCAGAGGAAAGGGAACCCTATTAAAATAAAATTAATAGAACTTATTTATTGAGGGTAACACATTAAGTTAGTGAACAAAACTTACATGTGGCCCTTAAGGAACAACTTTAGGGTTACTAAAGCCAACCTGAGAGACCCTTAAACATGTATTAAGGGCAGCTCTACTAAACCCCTAGACCACGGCAGAAAGTCACCTTGAATGTGGCTGTGCACACGCACGCGCCCCCCCCACTTTTGTTCTGAACACGGCAGAATGTCACCTTGAATGTGGTTGTGCACCTGCACAAACCACCCCCCCCCCCACCCCCACACATCCCATTTTGTTCAAGTAAAAGGCCAACGAGACTTTAACCTAGCATGTGTAAGGAAGTGGCCTTCCAAAAGATCTAGCCAAAAAGAAACTGTGTTTTCATAAGAATGTGGCATATATAGAACCAATAAATAAAGAGATGCCAAATTTATCTCAAAACCGCCTGAGGGTAAGACTTCAACGAGGAGAAGTCCGGCTCTTAAGGCATAATTAATGTACGGATTAGAAGCCGGGCCTAAAAAACAGTATAGCCTCCATGATAGAAAACAAGGATACTGTATCCTGGTTCTAGCAAGACTAAAAAAGGGAGGAGAATGAACAACAACTACATGAACTATCATCAGTTACCTTTAGGGCTAATGGAGAATGAACCCTGGCACTACAGCCCATTAACTGTATGACTGTACGGAGAAGTGGATATTATTTTTTTTTGATTTTTTTTTGAATTTTTTTTTTTTTTGAATTACTTGTTTTCATTTTTTTTATGCCCCCGAAGGGTGTATATAGTAGTCGCACTGTCTGTCCGTTCGTCTGTACACTCGTGTCCGCTTCATAACTCTGACAATAATGGATGGATTTTCAAATAACTTCGCACAATTGCTCACCACAACAAGACGACGTGTCACGCACAAAATTCAGGTCTGTGGCTCCAAGGTCACACTTAGAGGTCAAAGGTCAAAACAAAGTGCTTTCGTGTCCAGTTAATAACTCTGACATTCATGGACAGATTTTCAAATAACTTGACACAATTGCTCACCACAACTAGACGACGTGTCGCGCACAAAACTCAGGTCCGTGGCTCCAAGGTCAAGGTCACACTTAGAGGTGAAAGGTCAAAACAAAGTGCTTTCGTGTCCGGTTAATAACTTTGACATTCATGTACAGATTTTCAAATAGCTTGGCACAATTGCTCACCACAACTAGACGACGTGTCGTGCACAAAACCCAGGTCTGTGGCTCCAATGTCAAGGTCACATTTAGAGGTCAAAGGTCAAATTGTGTCCAGTCTGTAACTCTGGCATTCCTGGACGGATATTCAAATAACTTGGCACAAGTGCTCAGCACAACCAGACGACATGTCACGCACAAAATCCAGGTTCATCGCTTCAAGGTCAAGGTCACACTTAGAGGTCAAAGGTCAAATCATGTCCATTCAATAACTGGCATTTCTTGACGGATTTTGAATTAACTTGGCACAAGTGCTCACCACAACAACATGATGTGTCGCGCACAAAATCCAGGTCCGTTGCTTCAAGGTCAAGGTCACACATAGGTCAAAGGTCAAATCGTGTCAGGTCAATAACCTGGACGGATTTTCAAATTACTTGGCACAAGTGCTCACCACAATAAGACGATGTGTCGAGCACAAATCCAGGTCTTTGGCCCCAAGGTCAAGGTCACACTTAGAGGTCAAAGGTCAAATTGTGTGAGACAATAACTCTGGCATGCCTGGATGGATTTTCAAATAAATTGTTTTAATTATTTATTTTTATTTTTTTTTCATTAATAATTTTTTTTTTTCATTTCTTAATTTTTTTTTGTGATTTTTTTTTTGCTTTTTTAATTTTTATAATTTTTATTTGTTTGTTTGAATTTCTTTTGAATTTTTTTTTTTGAATTTTTTTAATTTTTTTTTTTTTAAATTTTGTTATTTTATTGAATTTTTTGAATTTTGAATTATTTTTTTTGTTTTAAATTTTTAAATATATATTTTTTGAAATTTTTAAATAAATATTTATTTTTTTTAATTTTTGTTTTTTTTTGAAATTTATAATTTTTTTGTTTTAAATTATGTTTAAATATATCGGTTGGTTTCATATTGCTCCAAGGTCAAGGTCATACTTACAGGTCACTTCGGGGGCATTTGTCACTTACTGTGACATTTCTTGTTTTTGAATGTTTTTTGTTAACGCTGTGTTACGGCCCCTTGACATTTTTACTTTTAAGTTTCTTGTCGGTGCTACTCCTCCTAAACGCCTTGTTGGATTTCGACGAAACTTGGCAGGAAGCATCGGTTAGATGTCTAGTTGTGCATGTCGCGCTTTTGTTCCAGTTCGCTGTTTCATGACGGAGTTATGGCCTGTTGACATATTAACTTTAATTTCTTGTCAGCGCTACTCCTCCTAAAGGGCTTGTTGGATTTCTACAAGGAAGCCTCAGTATGATGTCTAGTTGTGCAAAGCGCAGTATATCAATGAAATCTTGGACAAGTTTGAAAACCAGCTAGATCTTTTAGTAATGACAGAGTTATGGCCCTTCATTTGTTAAAAAATGCTATAATGTATTTTCCTTTGTTAAATCTGTAGTTACTTCATTTGTATCTGATCATTACCATATTTGTTTAGAGTGTTAATAAACCACTCCACCCATTTTTAATGGGATGGTGTGTTGTCCGTCGTCCGTCGTCTGTCGTCCGTTAACTTTTATCTCAAGACGTTAGGGCCTTCATTTTTCATCAGATCATTACCAAACTTTAACAGATTGTTAATATCAATGAAAGCTCAGAAAAGTTCGAAAACCAGCCAGATCGAACAAGTAACAGCGGAGTTATGGCCCTTAACTTAGTTAAAAATGCTATATGTTGCCTCGTTAAGACGATAGGGCCTTCATTTTTCATCCGATCATTACCAAACTTTAACAGATTGTTAATATCAATGAAAGCTCAGACAAGTTCGAAAACCAGCCAGATCGAACCAGTAACAGCGGAGTTATGGCCCTTGACTTAGTTAAAAATGCTATATGTTGCCTCGTTAAAAAGATAGGGCCTAATTTCATCCGATCTTTATCAAGCTTTACCAGATTGTTAATATCAATGAAAGCTCGGACAAGTTCAAAAACCAGCCTGATCGGACCATTAACAGCAGAGTAATGGCCCTTGGTTTAGTTAAAAATGCTATATTTTGCCTCGTTAAGATGATAGGGCCTTCATTTTTGATCCGATCTGTACCAAGCTTTACCATCTTGTTAATATCAATGAAAGCTCAGATAAGTTCGAAAACCAGCAAGATCGGACTAGTAACAGCAGAGTTATGGCCCTTGATTTAGTTAAAAAGGCTTTATTTTGCCTCGTTAAGATGATAGGGTCTTCATTTTTCATCCGATCTTTACCAAACATTACCAGATTGTTAATATCAATAAAAACTTGGACAAGTTCGAAAACCAGCCAGATCGGACCAGCAACAGCGGAGTTATGGCCGTTGATTTAGTTAAAAATGCTATATTTTGCCTCAAGACGATAGGGCCTTCACTTTTCGTCCAATCTTTATCAAACTTTACCAGATTGTTAATATAAATGAAAGCTCAGGCAAGTTTGAAAACCAGATCGGACGAGTAATAACGGAGTTATGGCCCTTGATATTGTTAAAAAACCTTATTTTGCCTTGTTAATACGATAGGGTCTTCATTTTTCATCCGATCTTTACCAAACTTTACCAGATTGTTACTACCAATGAAAGCTCCGACAAGGTTGAAAACCAGCCAAATTGGACCATTTACACAGGAGTTATGGCCCTTGATTTTCTGAAATTTGCTATATTTTGGCCTGACATTAAGAAGAAAGGGCCTTCATTTGGCCAGATTTCATTGAAATTTTCAGGGATGATCAGTACCAAGCCTAGTTGTACATATCGTCACCGTGTTCAGGTTGAATGATTTTGGCGGAGTTATGTCGCTTTAAAGGTTTTAATACACAAACTTTGTCCTGACTAGTTCTCCTGAACCCCTGGCCAGATTTAAACGAAATTTTTTAGGGATGATCAGTTCCAGGTCTAGTTGTGCAAATCTTTGCCGTGTTCCGGTTGAATAATTTTTGGCAGAGTTATGGCCCTTTAAAGGTTTTAATACACAAACTTTGTCTGGAATATTCTCCTGACATTCCACATTTCAACGAAACTTTACAGGGATGATCAGCACCAAGCTTAGTTGTGCATATTATCGTCGCATTCCGGTTAACAGATTTTTGGTGGAGTTATGGCCCTTTAAAGGTTTTTGATACACAAACATTTTCCGGGCTAGTTCTCCTGAACCCCCTGGTGGATTTTAACGAAACTTGACAAGGATGATCAGTATCAAGCCTAGTTGTGCATATTATCGCCATATTCGGGTTGAATGATTTTTGTCAGAGTTATGGCCCTTTAAAGGTTTTAATAGGGAAACGTTGTCCAGATTAGTCTGTTCTGAACTCCTTGCTGGATCTCAACGAATCTTGATGGGGATGATCAGTACCAAGCCTAGTTGCACCTATCATTGCCGTGTTCTGGTTGAATGAAATTTGGCAGAGTTATGACCACTTAAAGGTTTTAATGCACAAACTTTGTACAGACTAGTTCTCCTGAACCTCTGGCTGGATTTCAACGAAACATGTCAGGGACAATCAGTACCAAGCCTAGTTGCGTATATCATCACCTTGTTCTGGTTGAACGATATTTGAAAGAGTTATGGCCCCTTGTGCATAAACTTTATCTTTAGCCAGTAGAGCATCCACAGGCCCTCTTGGGCCTCTTATTATGAATTTCATTCATAGAAGAAAGTGGGACAAATTAAAAAATGCCAGACTAGACACAGCAGACTTATTGCCCATGATTACCAGGAGAGTGATCTAAGGCCATCCTATCCCTGTTGTTTTTAAAAGAAGCACTGATGGGAATTTTATGTTGACAACCCTTGATATAAAAGCCGTTTTAGCCAGTAGAGCATCCACATGCCCTCTTGGGCCTCTTGTTTTTAATAGAATGGCATTTTGTTTTTAAACAAATGCACTTAAATGTCATCTCAGCAAACTGCAAACTGCATTGTTTTTATGCCCCCGAAAGGGTTTTGGGGGCATATAGTCCCTTTCGGGGGGCGGGCAGATAGTAATCGCACCGACCGTCCGTCCATCAGTCTGCAGTTTGTGTCCGGACTGTACCTTCAAAACCCGTGCATGGATTTTTAATTGACTTGGCACAAGTGATCACCGTAACAAGACGATGTGTTGCGCGCAAAATCCAGGTCCGTACCTCAAAGGTCAAGGTCACACTTGCAGTTCATAGGTCAAAAACAGGTACGCAATTTTGTGTCCAGACCGTAACGTCACAACCCCTGCAGGTATTTTTAAATAACTTGACACAAGTAATCACCATAACAAGACGATGTGTGGCATGCAACACCCAGGTCCTTACCTCAAAGGTCAAGGTCACACTTGCAGTTCATTGGTCAAAAACAGGTATGCATTTTCCTGTCTGGACCGTAACGTCACAACCCCTGCAGGGATTTTTAAATAACTTTGCACAAGTGATCACCATAACAAAACGATGTGTAGCGCACAAAATCCAGGTCTTCAAGATCAAGGTCACAATTGGAGGTCAAATCGTGTCCGGTCAATAACTCTGGAATTCATGGACGGATTTTCAAATTACTTGGCACAAGTGCTCACCACAACAAGACGATGTGTCGCGCACACAATTCAGGTCTGTGGCTCCAAGGTCAAGGTCATGCTTAGAGGTGAAAGGTCACTTCGGGGGCATTTGTCACTTACAGTGATATTTCTTGTTAGTTATTAAAATGTTTACAAACTTTCATTTAAGCATCATTGACCTTTTTATTTTTAAGTCTCGGCTCCGGTTAGGCGAGACTTGTGAATCTTGTATTAAAATACAATTTGGAACCTGTCCAGACTCTATTGTGCCTATACCTCTAGGACGCCCCACCGGCCAGAAGGTGGAGGGACTACAAATGTTACACACACACACACTACAAGTTGGAACCGTGCAAAGAAGTTTTAGTGTGAATAGGACATAGCATAGAAGTGGTTTTATAATTTAGTGACCATGCACATAATTGGAACAGATAACTAAGCTTCAATGAACCACTGGCAAAAATGCCTTGTGCAACATAGACTGGATAAATAAAACTTCATCAGTCAAAATACAATAGCCCTAAAATAACCAATGCTCGAAAGGAATAGCCCTAAAATAAACCATATGAAAGGTACGAGGGGCATTCAATATATTCTGTCACTAATGCGCTTCCGTAGAAAACGCCTTACATTTCCGCACTGAAAACTCGTGCATTTGAAGGTGATTTCACTAATGACGAACATGCAAAATAAAGGTTTAATCCGATAACAATTGACGGATATACCCATTGTTGAATTATGCTCACGTATAGTGGCTATATTTCAATGCTATCATGAAAAGTGAAGAAAAACTTCAAATTAGGGCTTACATTAAAGCCAGGGTTGCTTTAAAAGTACCTGAAAAAGAGATGTATGCTAAACTGTGCCGTGTACATGGCAGTTCTGCCGTGACATTGAGAACGGTTTTTCGTTGGGCTAAGACATTTAAAGGGGGTAAACTCAGCATTAAAGACCGTAACAGTCCTGGCAGGCCTGTTGTTACAGCAACAAAGGAGAACATTGATGCTGTGAAGGCCATGGTAGACGAAGATGGGCGGTATACAGTTTCTAAGATAGCTAATAGTCTTGGCATCTCAGAAGGCACAACTCATCACATTTTGACCAACTGTTTGAAATTAAAGAAGCTTTGTGCTACATGCTGTCAACTGAACAAAAGGCCAAACGCTTAAAATGTGCTAAAAATCTTCTTAAAAATATGAAAATTGTCATCCTAGAAAAATTTCTGAGTTGCTCAATGGAGATGAAACGTGGGTGTACTATTTTGAGCCCCAGCGGCGGATAAACAATAAACAATGGTTGGGTAAAAATCAGGCAAGACCGGTTATTGCAAAATGAACAGAAAGCGCTAAAAAGGTTTTGCATGCAATTTTCTTTAATTCCAGTGGCCCTGTGGTACAAATTCCATGCAAACAGGGAAAAACCATCACGTCTAAATTTTACAAGGACAAAGTTCTCAATGCAGTCAAAAATAATTACAAGAAAAAACTCCCAAGTAAATTTTGAATGGCATTCAGCTGATTCATGACAATGCCTCAGTTCACAAAGCTAAAATTGTGCACTCTTTCTTGGAGCAAGAAAAAGTGGTACAGCTTGAACACCTACCTTATTCTCCCGACCTTAGTCCCTGTGACTTTTTCCTATTCCCTTTGCTGAAGAAAAACCTCTCTGGTAGATGCTATGCTTCCAGAAGTGCCCTTGGTGCCGCAATATTTCAGTGTCTCGACAGTATACCAAGAGGAGACTACTTTGCTGCGTTTATGTCATGGATAGCGCGTCTCCGTAAGTGTGTTTCTGTTCAGGGGGAATACTTTGAAGGATTGTAATAAGAAGTTTATTTATATTTCCAGTATCTGTTAGTTCCGAATACCAGTGACAGAATATATTGAACCCCCCTCGTATATAAATTCGTTCAAGGTCTTGAAAATGTACACCACTTATAAATCATGGTCAATGTATTAAACGTGAATGTATCAAACAATGGTAGGGATATATTCCCAAATTCTACAGGAAATAATTGTCAGATTGTAGGGATATATTCCCAAATTCTACACGAAATAATTGTCAGATTGTAGGGATATATTCCCAAATCCCAAATTCTACAGGAAATAATTGTCAGATTGCAGGGATATATTCCCAAATTCTACAGGAAATAATTGTCAGATTGCAGGGATATATTCCCAAATTCTACAGGAAATAATTGTCAGATTGCAGAGATATATTCCCAAATTCTACAGGAAATAATTGTCAGATTGCAGGGATATATTCCCAAATTCTACAGGAAATAATTGTCAGATTGTAGGGATATATTCCCAAATTCTACAGGAAATAATTGTCAGATTGTAGGGATATATTCCCAAATTCTACACGAAATAATTGTCAGATTGTAGGGATATATTCCCAAATTCTACACGAAATAATTGTCAGATTGTAGGGATATATTCCCAAATTCTACACAAAATAATTGTCATATTGTAGGGATATATTCCCAAATTCTTCACGAAATAATTGTCATATTGTAGGGATATATTCCCAAATTCTACAGGAAATAATTGTCAGATTGTAGGGATATATTCCCAAATTCTACAGGAAATAATTGTCAGATTGCAGGGATATATTCCCAAATTGTACAGGAAATAATTGTCAGATTGTAGGGATATATTCCCAAATTCTACAGAAAATAATTGTCAGATTGTAGGAATATATTCCCAAATTCTACACGAAATAATTGTCAGATTGCAGGGATATATTCCCAAATTCTACACGAAATAATTGTCAGATTGTAGGGATATATTCCCAAATTCTACATGAAATAATTGTCAGATTGTAGGGATATATTCCCAAATTCTACACGAAATAATTGTCAGATTGTAGGGATATATTCCCAAATTCTACATGAAATAATTGTCAGATTGTAGGGATATATTCCCAAATTCTACATGAAATAATTGTCAGATTGTAGGGATATATTCCCAAATTCTACATGAAATAATTGTCAGATTGTAGGGATATATTCCCAAATTCTACAGGAAATAATTGTGATACTTTTGAAATTCACAATGTTTCGAAATGCCGCTTTGTGGCTTAGGCTCATCTTGTATAACTGGTAGAAAATGCAACTTTACATGCAATACCAAAACTAGAGGACTCTATGACCTGTTCCACAACATCCGATACCGACATAGGAATTTTTGACTGGCCTTAAGTCAACTTGATGGTGACGCAAACTGAAATATAAGGCAAAGTGTTCGAGAGAATGAAACAGAATAAGCCTTGAAATAAGTGATAGAGATCCAATTATATTACATATTTGTCTGTGATTTTATATGAAATACTGGGAATAGTGTAAAATGAACATTGCTCGGCCTTTTCCGTCAGTGGCGGGAATGCCAAATGACGTTCCGATTGTTTTACGGATGTCTTCGTCAGATTCCGCCACTAGGAAATACCGATTACGGAGTTCTTGGCGTTCTCGTGCAAACTGGTGTAAAAAGGCGTGAATCATTAGAAATATTAATAAAATATCATTTTAAATTATGTAATATGCAATATATAGTCTAATAACCAGTGTTTTTGAGATACTGAAAATATCTCCCTCGGTAAGAAATGGCCCTGATATAAGAACTGGTGCTCCGCACTCGTTCTTATATCAGGGCCATTTCTCTACCTTGGGAAATATTTCCCGCATCTCAAAAACACTGGTTATTAAACTCTATATAATTAAGCAGCATCAGCAACTACATCAGTATAAAAACAACATCCACTGTAATGAAAACAGTATTGTATGCAAACTGAATAAATATTAAAAGTGGATCGCCAGACAAAAAGCATTGGATGTTTTATAAACAGTCTTTTATTAGCAGCAACAGTCAACAGCAGCAAGTTAAAATTAGCTGAAATCAACAAACTGTTAAGTTATATTTTTCAGCAGTAAGAAAACCTATTGCTTAAACTTACATGGTTAGCATCATAAACACTGCAATTACATGGTTAACATCATAAACACTGCAATTACATGGTTAACATCATAAACACTGCCATTACATGGTTAACATCATAAACACTGCACTTACATGGTTAACATCATAAACATAATTTCATAAACAGTCTTGGAGAGTAAAAATAGCAGCAGAAGCCTAAACCATAGTGCACAACAACGATGATTATAAACGACAATAAGCCAACATTATGGCTTGATACAACATTTCTTCATCAACTACATGGTGGCAAACAAATTATTCTTATATAAATGTTTTTCATAATTGTACTTGAACAATATATGCATTATCAGCCGCACATTGATATGGACATCATCGGGTATAAAGACAACAGAATTTTATTTATTTAAATTATGTTCTCACTTTTATAGCTCTGCTAAATAAATGATTAAAGCGACACAAGTCAATCCCAAGTCTCTAACAAGCATATAAGTTTTCTAAAAATTCAAAATCTCCATGTCTGCCTTGAAATAAGTGCTATTTTTTATTGTTATTTTTTTTTATATATATATATATATTTTTATGCCCCTGAAAAGTTTCGGGGGCATATAGTAATCGCACCATCCGTCCGTCCGTCCGGATTCCGTCTGTCCGTCCGTCATTCCGCAGTTCGTGTCCGGACTGTACCTTCAAAACCCCTTCATGGATTTTTAATTAACTTGGCACAAGTGATAACCATAACGAGACGATGTGTCGTGCGCAAAACCCAGGTCCGTACCACAAAGATCAAGGTCACATTGCATTTCATAGGTCAAAAATAGGTACGCATTTTCGTGTCCGGACCTTAACGTCACAACCCTTGCAGGGATTTTTAAATTAATTGGCACAAGTGATCACCATAACAAGACAATGTGTCACGCACAAAACCCAGGTCTTCAAGGTCAAGGTCACACTTGGAGGTCAAAAGTCAAATCGTGTCCGGTCAATAACTCTAGCATTCATGGACGGATTTTCAAATAACTTGGCACAAGTGCTCACCACAGCAAGATGATGTGTCGCGCACAAAATTCAGGTCTGCGGCCCCAAGGTCAAGGTCACACTTAGAGGTCAAAGGTCAAATCATTTCCTGTCAATAACTTTTGCATGCCTGGACGGATTAATAATAAATTGGCACAAGTGCTTACCACAACCAAACTACATGTCGTGCACAAAATCCAGGTCCTTCACTGGCTCCAACGTCAAGGTCATACTTAGAGGTCAAAGTACACTTTGGGGGCATTTGTCACTTACAGTGAATTTTTTTTTTGCAGGACACAAGGTAAACAGATTTTTAACCTTCAAAAAATCATCATACTTGCTTAATGTATAAGACAGAAGTATATTACATAAGCATTCAGGGATTTATTTACCTGTGGGTCGTGAGTCACATACTCATATTTTTCTAATTTGACCCAGTGTTATTTACAGTTTTGATTGTTAGATCTACTGATCAAAGATCAGCAGAGCTTATGCCATGGTGCGGTGTCCGTCTGTCTGTCTGTCTGTAAACTTGTTTTGTAGTGACTACTCCTCTGAAACTAATGGATAGATTTTCATGAAAATTTACAGAAATGTTGCCCATGATGTCTAGTTCATCCTAGCAAATATTCACTTTGATGTGAAATTCAAGATGGCCACCAAAGCTAAAAATAGATTTTTAGAAAACAAGTTTGTGGAGACTACTTCTTGAAAACTATAAGTGATATTGATATGGGACTTTTTTCTAAAATGATCAGCATGACATGATGTTGGTCCTTGTCAAAAATCATTTTGAATTTGAATGCCAGCGACCATCTTTGCTTACATAGAGTTATATAGGAAATACTTGTAGCGACTATTCCTCTAAAACTACATTAAGGATTTTCATGAAACTTAACAGAAATTTTGCCCTTGATGTCTAGTTGATCCTAGCAAAATTTCAGGCCAGCCAGAAATTCAAGAAGGCCGCCATGTCTAAAAAATAGATTTTTAAAAAACAAATTTGTAGCGACAACTTCTTGACTTGACTTGACATGATGTTGGTCTTTGTTGAAAATTATTTTGATTTAACATTAAACATGACTGCTAGAGGCTATCTTGTTTACATAGAGTTATATAGTAAAAACTTGTAGCGATTACTCCTGATCTTGTCGGAAATCATTTTGATTCGACATTAAACAAGACCGTGCTTTGCTTACATAGAGGTATATAGTAAAAATGCTAAATTTGGTTCAGTTTTAGTATTGGTCTGTTATACTTACGACAACATTACCATTGCTTTAACTCAACTTGCATTAGTCCACTAGTGGAAAAAACTTCCCAAATTCCCTTCCCGGGACTGCGGCCTGATAAGGGAGCCGCTAATTGGTTAACCCCATACCTCCGAAATCAGAACGAGGCTCACTTCCTCTTATTCCGCAATTCCTAATTAAGGAGGGGTGGGATTAATGTTGTCGTAAGTATAATAGACCAATACTAAAATTAAACCAAATTTAGCATATTGGTCCATTGATAACTTACGACAACATTAACATTGTGACTTTAACAAATTTAAAATGGGGTGGAAATAAGTAGCCTGTTATGATAGGTAGAATGTATCAAGGGAATTTGAACAAACTGAAACCAGCAAGAAAAGGGGAATGATCAAACCTGCTATAATTGCAAGAAATTAGAGCAGATTAGAACCTGTAGAAACAACTAACTAACACTCACCCATGTACAGGGGTCCTGCCTGGTTCATAGTACACAAATTGAAGGAGACTCCATGACATCTCCAGAATGTGGTGAATGTGGTACTTGCAGTCCTATTCGCAAATACATGTAGAAGGAACACACCCGATTACCGGCAGCCGTAGGCACAGTTCGGCAGCCGTAGGCACAGTTCCCGGTAAAAAAAAACAAGTTTCAAAAGGGTAAATAAATCTAGTTTTATGACTTGTTAGCCTAGCCTTAAACTATTAGAAAAGTGAATCGGCCATTTTAATTTGGAAGGAATGTTGTGTATGTCACCTGATTCCCGTGAAATTTGAACCGATATTATGCGAGTTACGGTAGGATAAATGTTGAAATTAAGCTAAAAAATGTGATTGTAGAAAGTTAGAGACCTGGTACTCGGTGAATAGTCAAGTTTAAGAGATTTCAGACATACTGCCATAAAATATAATCTTTCCTGAATAAACAGTCCAAATTTTAGCCCACAGAACATTTTATTAAAATAATTGTGGGTTTTTAAACACGACCGGGTATTGAAAAATGGCAGGAGTATGGTACAGTTCCATTATTTATTGGCAGGTAGCTAGTACAGTTCCGAAATATGGCAGGCGTATGGTACAGTTCCAAAAACATCGGAGGCTAAAGTCTTTTCTCCTTTGGTATAGTGGTGTAATTTCGAAAACACTAATGAAGAAGTACTGTATATAGAATTATATACATATTCGGTCCTTCCATAAACGTTTAAGAAACCCACCAACCGTAGGGAAACGAGAATATAGGCTCATTTGAACCTTCAATCCGACGGTACAGTACAGAGAAAGACACGTTTTAATAACAATCGTATGTTGTGCTGAGTTGCGTCCCCTTTTTATAATTCACCATTTATGATAACAGGGGTTTGGTATTTAGATGTTTTGGAATGGATTGCTTAATTTAAATTATTGCATAGTTGAACACATCACATTAATTACGTTTTAAGGCCACGCTATGTAACTTAATGTATCTAAATCAAACGTCTACTGATATATAGGACACATATATAAACCAATAATGTAGTCGCTCAAAAGATACCCATGGTAACGCAAAATACACTTTATGCTTACTTAAAGGGAATGTAGCGACACAGCCAAACCATCTGTATTATTGAGAGTTCTGAAATAATGAAATAAGGGTGAAAGAATTATCAAAATCGGATGATAAACAAAGAAGATATGATCATTTGAAGTTTCTGTTGAAATGGATATGGAAGTGGCCATTTTGAGAGCTATGACATCACGGTTCTAAATGACCATATATGGAATATTTATAAATATGAAAATTTATATGATTCATAGGGAAAAAATTACAACAACTGTATGAAAAATATGTAATACTTAATGGCAGTAATGCTTTATATGACCAGCAAAAAAAATCATTCATTTGCAGTGATTTTCTTCGTTTTAAATGATATTTATCAATATTCCATATATGGTAATATGGAACTATGACGTCATAGTTCTAAAAATGACGGCTCCCATATTCGTTTTAGAACAACCTTTAAATGGTCATATCTTTTTTGTTTATCATCCGATTTTGATAATTCTTTCACCTTTTCCCAAGATTTTCAGAACCCTCAATAATAGAGCTTGTTTGGCTGTGTCGCTAAATTCCCTTTAAGAGCAATAACAGGGCTTTACAAAAATGTCATCATTAACCAAATGAGATTATGTGTCATTTAATTATGACCATTTAAAGTTTGCCTAATGAGCATGTTTAAGCTAAAATTTAAGCTAATTAGGTACACTTAAAGTGGTCACACCTTTATGATAGATACTCTGATTTTGCCGATGAGGACATTTTTGGGAAATTCAGACACTAAACTTTTATTTAGACAATAGACATGTACTAGTATTTCGTCTCACCAAAGCAAAAAAGTTTGAATGTCTGCATGTGTCAACTTCGAACTTTCGTGGGTATCTGCACTATATCCGTTACAATTTGATACCAACTGTAAACAAGCAAGGTTTTACGCAAGCGTAAAATAGCTGCCGAGAGACAAGAAGTTAACATAATAATATATCAAGTGTTAAAACAATATTGAAAAAAATAAATGTTGTCACGGAGACATAAACACGCCACGACCGTTTTTTCTTACATTCTTCCCGACTTTTACCATCAGTTCTTCATACCAAGCGTTTTAAATCAATGTCGGCGACCTCGCTTCTTTCTGTTCAAGTATCTTGACATGCCTTATATATTGATTACAATTCACCCTTGAAACACGACGTGCTAGAAGGACTCATCAGCACAGAAATACAATTGTTCACATGTATTAAAGGGATACGTGTGCGTTATATAGAGTGTGCATTACAACACATATAACCTGTTCACTGTTACCATGTGTAATTATAAGATTGCGTTATCAAAGTGAAAAATGTAAAGGAACTGTTGTAACCATATCATTAGCAATAACGAAAACCATAATAATTGAAATTTAAAAAAAAAGAAAACAAAAAGAAAGAAGGAAATCAGCAGTCTTGAACCGTACCTTACTCGGCACTAACACGACGAGGCTTGTGAATTATACATGCTACATTCAGTAGACTGGTTTACGAAAACGTCATTTTAGCAAGTGAAATGGTAACCTTTCAACATTACAAAATGTGTATTTATACCATTCAAGTTTTTCAGACAAGTTCTCTAGGAATTCAAGTTGTAAAGCATGCTTATCGACACTTACATGAGTCACAGTCTGTTATAAAAGCTATATAAGGGTCAGCTGCCAAAGTTGAATAATGTCCTATGATTATTACTTTTTGAGTTAAGTACACTTTTGAGCGACTACATTATTGATTTATATGCGTGTCCTATATATCAGTAGACGTTTGATTCAGATACATTAAGTTAAATAGAGTGGCCTTAAAACGTAATTAATGTGATGTGTTCAACTATACAATAATTAAAATTAAGCAATCTATTCCAAAACATCTAAATACCAAACGCCTGTTATCATAAATGGTGAATTATAAAAAGGGGACGTAACTCAGCACAACATACGATTGTTATTAAAACGTGTCTTTCTCTGTACTGTACCGTCGGAATGAAGGTTCAAACGAGCCTATATTCATGTTTCCCTACGGTTGGTGGGTTTTCTTAAACATTTATGGAAGGACCGAAGATGTATATAATTCTATATACAGTACTTCTTCATTAGTGTTTCGAAAATACACCACTATACCAAAGGAGAAAAGACTTTAGCGTCCGATGTTTTTGGAATTGTACCATACGTCTGCCATTTTTCAGAACTGTACTAGCTACCTGCCAATAAATAATGGAACTGTACCGTAATCCTGCCATTTTTCAATACCCGGTCGTGTTTTAAAACCCACAATTATTTTAATAAAATGTTCTGTGGGCTAAAATTTGGACTGTTTATTCAAGAAAGATCATATTTTATGGCAGTATGTCCGAAATCTCTTAAACTTGACTATTTACCGAGTACCAGGTCTCTAACTTTCTACAATCACATTTCTTAGCTTAATTTCAACATTTAACCTACCGTAACTCGCATAATATAGGTTCAAATTTCATGAGAATCGGGTGACATACGCAACACATTCACTTTTCTAACAGTTTAAGGCTAACAAGTCATAAAACTAGATTTATTTACCCTTTTGAAACTTGTTTTTTTTTTACCGGGAACTGTGCCTACGGCTGCCGAACAGGGCCTAAGGCTGCCGGTAATCGGGTGTGAGGAATCTCTACTACACCCGTAGCTAAGTCGAAGGTGTAAAATGTCAAATATGGTACAATAAACCATCCGTCTGTCAAGAAGGTCAAGGGCAATTAAGCCCAGCACCATTGAATAATCGACAATATCAAACATAATCTATCAGAAGAATATTGTTTGTATTAAATTGATTGTTAATAGAAAACCAGTATCAATGAATCCCAATTAGATACTTACATAAACAGTTTGTTTCATATAAAACAGTTTGTTTCATATAATTAACTATAAACACAAAGTAACATTTAAATGTGTGCAAATAGGTAAAACAAAACAACATGCATATGGGAAAAAATAACCAGCCATAACAGGTAAGGCTGGTACATGCAAAACATGCATATGTAATAAAAGTTTGGTTCGAAACCCCGGACGTTAGTGACTTGCAGACAACCTAGTCATCTAACTGGTCAGGTAGCGAAGCTCCGATGACTGACTGGGCAGCAACCAAAGGACCCAGAGAAGCCAATTCGTTATTGAGCTGGGAACAGTCCCTTAGGTAGAACCTAACAAAAGAGTTGTCCGAATTCCAGTAGCACGCTTTAAGAATGCGTTCTAAGGGAATTGAATTAGACCATGCTAAGGATGAAGACAAAGCTCTGACTTCATGCGCTGTAGGGTTTGACCCTGGTAGATCGGTCTTTTGCACATTATAGGCCACTTTAATGGTTACCACAATCCACCTAGAAATGGAAGCCAAAGAAATTTCTTTAGTGCAGAAAATGTGGCAGAAAAAGTCTCTTTTTGCCCCGCCGCCATAACCTTGAACGCTCCTGGTAGATTCTTAGAGCCCTAACCGGACAGAGGCTAGAAGAATTGGTATCTCCTAAGATGGGTAGAGCAGGAATAACCAGTGGTAAGCTAGGAACCGAAGGTCGCTGGTTCTTGGCCAAAAAATCTGGAAAGAAATGTAAGGTAACTGAAGACCCGTCTGCAGCAAAAGCAATAGATTCTTCAGACCCCAGTAAGGCATGGATCACACTCCATCTACGGCCCGAGGCTAGGGCTAGAAGAAAGGTAGCCTTGAGGGTAAGCTCCTTCCTACCACAGGAAGCAAGAGGTTCAAAAGGAGGGCCTGCGATCGTCTTGAGAACCAACAGAAAATCCCATTTGGGAGCAACATGGGCAACTGCTGGGCTCTCTAACTCTATGCTTTTAATAATATTAGAGAGAAGAGGAGTATCCGAGAAATCATGCCCCGTAATTTCCTTGAGCGTGATAGAAATAGCGGAGCGATAACCTTTAACCGAAGAAGGGGAAGAGATTTGTCCTCAAACAAAAAGACAAGGAAGTCTGAGAGTGAAGTCAATGATGGATGGAGTGGATCCAGTGACCTTGAGACACACCAATCCCTCCAGAACTTCCACCGATATTCATAGAGGGCATTAGTGGAAGACCTTCTAGAGGTACAGACTCGATGGGCAACCCTTTCAGAAAAACCTGCCGCCTGCAGATGTCGTTGGATAAGAGACAAGCGTGAAGGTTGAATACTTCCGGTCTGGGATGAAGTAGCCTTGACAGGGGTTGACACAAGAGATCTAACCTGGGGGCTAACTTCAGGGGAGGAGTCACCAGGAGAGATAGTTTGAAACCATGGATGGCCTGACCAAAGTGGGGCTATCAAGATGACAAGACAAGCTTCTCGCTGGATCTTCAGAAGTACCCGGGACAGAAGAGGAGGTGGAGGGGTCTGGTACTGGGGAGACGAAAGTCGGAAGTTGGTTGTTCAACTGGGTTGCAAACAGGTCCACATATGGGGTGTCCCAAAGACAAAACACTTGGGATAACATTGGAGAGTGCAGTCTCCACTCCGTCTGAATGACCTGATTCCTCCGGGATAGGGAATCTGCCAAGACATTCAGTTTCCCTGGGATAAAACGTGCTCTCAGGAAGACTCCTTCTTGGAAACACCACTTGAGGATTTCTGTTGCTAAATCTGAGAGATTCCTGGAATGAGATCCCCCTTCCTTGTTGAGGTACGCCGCAACTGTAGTGTTGTCTGTGGCCAACAAGACCGATTGCCCTCGTATATCTATTAAGAAAGCCTGAAGCGCCGAGAAAACTGCCTTTAGCTCCAAAAGATTGATATGGGAGGTCTTTTCGGAGAGGGTTCAAAAACCCGCGGCCTGAAGATCTCCCAAATGGGCCCCCCCAGTCCAGAAGGCTGGCGTCTGTGAACAGGTGTAAATCTGGGTCTGGAGGGTGAAGGGTAACCCTTTCCATAAGAAACGCCGAATCTAACCACTGGAGAGTTGCTAATTTGAACCAAGGGCCTAGCTGGATTTGGCATTCCCAAGATTGGGTAGCCTGATCCCACCTGTCTTTTAATGTCCACTGTAACGGGCGTTTGTGAGTCCTGCCCGGAGGAAGAAGCTTGGACATAGATTCCATTTGACCCAAAAGGGAATGGATTTCCCTTGCTGAAGCCGAGGTTTGCAGCAAGAGGGCCCCGAGGGACTCCTGTAGGTGATGGATTCTGTCCAAAGATGGGCCTACCAGGGCTTCTAGTAGAGAAAGACGAGCTCCAAGGAAACTGAAGGCCTGACAAGGGATTAGTTCCGACTTGTCCCAGTTTGGAATAAAACCTAGACCTAGAACTACTGAAAGTAGAAGCTTTGAGTGAGATAGAGCCAGATCTCTGGAGCTGGCTGCTTGAAGCCAATCATCTAGGTAAGTATGCAAATGAATACCCATGCGATGAATGTGGGCGCAAACCACCTTGATCAACCGAGTGAACACATAAGGGGCTGGAGCTAGTCCGAATGGTAGTGCTCGAAACTGATAGGTTGTCCCCTGCCAGACAAACCGAAGGTATTTCCTTGAAAAGGGATGGATGGGGACATGAAAATATGCATCTTTCAGGTCCAGGGAGGTTACCCAGTCTCCTTGCTGTAGTTTCAGCCGAATGGAATCTAGAGTTTTCATTTTGAAATGTGGAGTGATGATAAACCTGTTCAGTATTGAGAGATCTAGGATGGTTCTCCAAGCACCCGAAGGTTTGGCTACTACAAAGAGGTGGCTGTAAAAGCCCTTTCTTGGATGGGAGGGAAGCACTGGTTCCACTGCCTTTAACTGCAAGAGGTTTTGGATCTCCTGATCCAAGACAAGAAACTTCTCTGAATCTAGAGGAGGACCGAATCTGACTGGAGGATGACGTGTGAGAGGAGGTTGGACATGAAAAGGACCCTCCCCGGACCACTGAGAGTGTCCAAGGATCTGCTATATTTTCCCAGGCTTGACTGAAGGCAGAAAGGCTGCCGCCTGTTGGTATTTCCGGTTTTGAGATCCTCAAGTCTAGAGGAGGACCCGAACCGGAAGTAGCCTGTGGGAAACCGGACCAGGCAGCCCTATGGGGCAGTGAAGCGAGAGCCTCTAACCCTACCCCTAGCCCTACCCCGACCCCCAGAATGGTACTTATCATGTCACTTTGGGGGACAAACCGACCTGGCTTGACCCATGGAAGAAGAAGCCTGCGGAACATTAAGGGTGCAGGAGCTACTATAGGGGCCCTGCTAACCGTAGCTTGAGGGGTCGTAAACCTGTGAGGGGTCTAGGAGGTCGAACAGAAGAAAGTGCTATCTTCAGGAAGGAAGAATGCTTGACCTCTTCCCTATAATGGGATAGCACATCTGGGAAGGAGGGACCAAAAAGAGTAGGGGAATTAATGGGTTTCACCTAAGGCTAGCAGACAATTGCGGATTAAGAACAGAGAGGTTCAAAATCGCATCTCTTCTGACCGGACTAAAAGCCTCGGACATCCGAAGAAACAAACCCATAGCGTCGATGTTAGCCTTCACTGTGGAAAGGATATAGCGTTGGAGCTCGAGAAGAGCCTCAGGCGAAGGAGAAGGGTCCCTTAGAATAGAGAGGATGCCGCACAGAAACAAGTCGGTATGGGAAGAAATCTGGTCCCCCATACTTGCCAAACGATCCAAAGACACGACATCTACCAAAGAGATGGTAGCCCCGAAGGCAAGCTAGTCCTAGGCCGAAGAACATCCTGAATAGAAGAATCTACCAAGGGAGGTTCCAAAGGGAGAACAGGAGCTTGAGGCACATACAGTGCACGTAAGTTACTGCAAAAATTGATAAAAAATGAAGAAATGAAGTATTAATTAAAAATTAATGTAAATATATAAAGATAAAACTATTAAAAAATAAGGGATGATAAGGTGTAATATAAACTATGTATGTAAATCAACAAATGCCCATCAACGGGTATATAAACAAGTAAATATATATAAGAACACATTATAATGATTTATATAGTCTGATCTCTTTTAGGAAATCTAAAACAAAACTAAAATCTATAGTATCAAATAACTCTTTCATAGTATTAACATTGTAGTACCTTTGATGCATAGGATCAAAGTCTACACATTCCAATAAGATGTGTTTGACCGTTAACGGTGCAAAGCAGGGTATACATTCTGGTAATTGCTCAGCTTGTAATAAGCTTATTAGTACGAAGGGCCCTAGGAAACTGAGGAAGTGGTGACCCTTGAACTATTTCCGAACCCCTCCCCTCAGCCAAAAGAGAGGAAAGAAGAGAAGCAACCTGCCTACTCTGGGGTAAAGAACGGTCAGGTTTAGAAGAGTCAGCCTGTACATCAAAGTAGTCCATGGCAGAAGCACCAGCAGAGGAATTGACAGGTGCAACTACCAGAGGGCAAACTGAGGGTCCCAACCTATCCCTAAGAAGGCCAATCAGATCGGAGAAGGAAGGCCAAACTGCACCTTGAAAAAGTTCTTCCTGGAACTCTTCAGGAAGCTCAGAAGTTACACTCTGAGGGGGGAAAGGAGGTTGACCAGATTGAAACAAGCCTGTGGAGGGATCCAACAAAAACCCTGAAAAAACCTCCTCTTGAGGTTGAGGGGAGAGAACGACCGAAGGGGGAGAAATCCTCCGGGACCGGGAACCGTTAGATGGTGAAATGCTATGAGTGTGATCCCTTCTATGGTGAGAAGAACTAGAACGGGACCGTCGAGCCCGCTTCGAAACATCTCTAGAACGAGACCTAGAGTGGTTCCTGGATATCCTAGAATGAGAGAGCCGGGAAGCCGAGCTCAGAAGAGACCTGAGATTGTCTAGTTCCCGGGAAGACATATGATGATGACGCTCATAATTGAGAAGTACTACTATATCTACGTTTACGCCAGGAGTGGGACCTAACCCTATGACGTAGAGGGGAGTTAGAAAAACCCGAAAATTCAGAATTAGAAGAATTACTTGAATAATCACATTTACCCCTGTGCCTGGACTCTCTGGAAGGTGACCTAGATGAGTCCGAGTCGGAGCTGTTCTGAGGACCTTCTGTATACCCTTTAGGGAGAGAGTCTCTGCCACCACCGTGGTACCCCCCAGTACCTGCCAGCTTCTTACTGGAAACAGGAGTGGAAGGGGAACCAGGCAGTTTCCGTCTGGGTTGGGGTTTATCCTGGGCGTAAGGGGTACTCATTTCTCCCTTCGAGCAGGACTCCCCACCCAGCGGTGGCGTGGTCACATGCGACATGTGCGCTAAAAATACAAAAAGTACGACAGCGAGTGCTAAACGCACGAACTGTTAATGTAGAAAAGTTATTGTTAAACTTTACAAGAATGTTGATCTAGCTATCAAAAACCTATCAGTTGAGTTCAAGATCATTGACCTCTCGTTTTTCCATAGACTGACTCAGTTTTTATCTTCATTTTTATGCAAAATGACTGGGTTGAAGGTGTAGACAAAACACTGTAGCATTACACATGTGAAACATCTGGGTTTGTCACCCAAAGGTGATAGTGTCCAACTAACTCAGTGGATATGTTTTTACAGAGTTTAATTAGGGTTCAGAAGAACATACAGTTTATGACGATATATATAGTAGAACATCGTATTACACATCATCTAATACATCATCGGAACCTGTAAATACATAAAGTAAAGTTCCTAAGCAATCATGTATTACACTATATATGAAATATATATGAACCCAATTAAAACAATCACAAGTTATTACATTAATTAAATCATATAATTATATATCGTAGTCAGTTTTAATATTTACAATACTCATATATTATTATAGTCATAGTATCATTGTATCTGTGCATAGTGGCCTAGTTTAATAAAATTACAACAAAGATTATTATGTTTCCCTTGTAAAATAATAATCTTTTACAACTAAAGTATACACTTACAGGTTTATGGAACTAGTCCCTGTGTACATAGGTGTTGTTTCAATCAATGGCCATACTATCTCTCTCACTGTGTTGTGATGGTTAGCGCTGTAATTCAAAGTGCAAAACATGTTCATGCAAAAGTGTTAGCAAGAAAGGAAATATCAATCTTGCGCGATCTCAAATCAACTTTACTGAATTGTGCGAAAACATAAGATAACCTGATCCGAATCAAAACAATATGCGTGACTTGAACAATTCCAATCATTTCATAACCAGCTCTATACCAACCTCAGCAAATCAGTAATCCATCCTTTAACCTCAGTCAACCACTTCCAACCATTTTCAAGAATATAGATTCATGAAAAATACTTTAACTTTCCAACATGACCTTTTCCTAATAAAGATGGCTGTCAACTGCCCAGAACTTTACCCAACACAACAAGTCACATGACGAAATTTCCCGCCAAACTGTGGCTATTACACAACCAGATTAACATAATAAAACACAATGTACACTATTGGAAAACCAGTCTAAAAATAGTAACACTCTTCAAACAGGTATTAAAGCAGCTTGCTCCATTTAAGGGTTTGCAGAATAGATCATATCTTGATCCTGCTACACACAAGGATATTCTTTACTTTGTGACCATTTTAAGAACTATTGGACAGCCATCTTTGAAAAAAAAATCCAAAATGGATGGGGTATGATTAATTGAAATTTTCATCCAAATGCATATTATAGGCATGAACATTGTCAATGATATAATAGATGTCATTAATGCAACACTATTGATGTGAACATAATATCAGAAACAATATTTATTTGGCAGGAATAGTGCCCTTTATATTCGAAAAGTTTAGTGCAATTTTACTCTAAGATGTTTTGTTTTTTATGTTAAATAAATGTGTCCATAGAATTGTCCATTTATCTAAAAATGGCACACGAGACATCATTTCTCATCATGTTCATGCCTATAATATGCATTAGGATGGAAATTTCAATTAACCATACCCCATCCATTTTGGATTTTCTTTTCAAAGATGGCTGACCAATAGCCCTTAAACTTCCTAGTGTTTGAACTGTTTGCAAAAACGACAACAATGAAAAGGTGTGAAAATGCTATAGCCATACATCACCTCAAACATCTATAGTGAACTTGCATTTGCAGATGCCTAGTGTAAGAAATGATAATGTTTAGTTATGTTTGCATTGCTACAACAATACCAGGAAGTGTGGTAAAAAATCATACCAGATAGTCATCTTTTTTTAACCGACATATTCTAGCCAAAGTGTTACTGTATTTTTTAATATTTTTTTAACCCAACTAACTTATAAAACGAGTCCTGTTTCCGTAGGCAACATATTCCGTTCATCTGTTCCTCTAGCCGACTAACGCCTTGCACCTGTACTGCCTCTTCTCTAACCATGTGTAGCCACTCAACTATGGTGACATCACTTGCTTAACGATCTTCTCACTCTTTGGACCTTCTGGGACATGCAAACTGCTGACTTTTCCTGGTGGGAGCCTCAACCACGTTAACTGGCAGAGAAGTAACCATCGAACTGGCTCGCTTTCCACGACGCCTTGTCAGTGTGATTATGAAAACAAAATAAACTCACAACCTATAAACCCGAGCGAAAATAAATTTATATCTTCTAAACATTAATACAAACTTTATATTTTATTTAAAAATATTTTTTTAATTATTAGATGTATTACTGTATACGGATTTTATTTGGCAGATACAAAATTTGGTGGTTTTTGAAAATGGATATGTTGGCGGTGATTATATTTGGTGGACAAGATTTCCACCAAATTAAAAAAACACTTTTATCTTCTTTTTGTTTCGTTCGTTTTTACCTTCAAGGTTTGTCATTTAACTTTAAAATGGCGAGTTTTTAAATAAGGGAAATAACTCCTAAAACTGTTCTTTGAATTGTAGTAGGAGTCGAAGTGGTCATAAAATAACCGTGGCACTCACTCATTAGTAAATACACTTTATATTTAAGATACCGTTAGTTCAACTGTAATTATATAGTGAGAGCAGAGAAACGTTATTTATGATGGTGAACTATTTTCACTTTTCCTACATTGTCAATTTGAATAAAAGTCAAACTAATCACACTCGATAATTGCTAATAAATTAACAAAGGGCACTGAAGGTGTGAATAATTCTCATAGTGATGATTTGGTTATAGTGTGTTTAGTCAATATAATACAAAACAATGAGTGTAAAAACACATTTATACATGATTTAACACTGGTTTAAAAATAGGATTAGATGATAAACAGCAAATCACTGCTTGTATCTGCATTAATTAGTTCTCCCCCTTGTTTGTAAATTAGCCATGTTAATTGAAATTAAAACTAATGGCAACTCATTTCTGTTGGTTGTTTATGATCATATTAAGCTTCATGGTAGGAGTAATATTGGCGGTGGATTTATTTTGGCGCTTCCGACCTTAACCGCCAATATAGCCAAAATAAATCCACCGCCAATATACAGTATGTTTTTTTGTGTTTTTTTATATTACTATAATAATGATTAGAATGGCATTAATGGAGTATTAATGGAGTATTAATTGATGGAGTATGAATGGAGTATTAATGGAGTATTAATTGATGGAGTATGAATGGAGTATTAATGGAGTATTAATGGAGTATTAATTGATGGAGTATGAATGGAGTATTAATAGACTACTGCTAAGAAATTCTGGAAGACTCATTGTTCATAATTAATCTTTTACTGTAAGCTTGCTCAACATCAACTCACAAAAGTGTTAGTACAAAGTGAAAGCAATTGTAAATGTAGAACAACATAGTGACCATAGCCAGTGTTATATTGGCAAATCAATATACAACAACAACAACAACAACAACAACAGCAAAGTACTATTATTATTTTTATTAGTAGTAGTTAGTGGTATCATTATTATTATTTTTTATTTTTTTTATTTTTTTTTTATTTTACATCATGACAAGACCCTAAACATATTTTCATATTTAAAATGTATCCAGAAGCATTATTTTTGCAATACAAGTAAATGCCACTCCTTCATCGTTCTAAAGAAACTCTATAAAAAATAAGGGAAAGAAACAAAGCTGCCAATGTTTACAAACCATTTCAATACGACCCCGATATTGATGACGTCACTCATAAACTATGCAAGATGAGAGTATATTGATGGAGTGTTACTTAGTGCAAAACTTAACCGCGCGGGAAACGATGATGTCACCACACATGTCGGGAATATTAATTTATGAGAACATTTTTATTTATTTATATTTATACGAATTTGATCAATCTCACAGAATAAAAACAAAGAAAGAGACGAAATAAATCTTAGGTTAATAAAATTGAAAGAAAAAATGCTCCCATGATAATCCAAAAATATGGTGAAATTGAAAAAGTTAACAGTGTTCTACTCCTTCTATGAGTAGGAAGCCTGCAGGACTTTCTGCCTTTGAAAACTGGTGGTCCTTCGGACTTTAGATACTGGGACCATACGCCGCTGGACATGAAATAATGACAGTAAACATAGCAAATTAGGTGGTCCTTCTCATGTACAGTTAATGAGTTATACTTACCGACACATTACAATAAAATAAAACATACACAGTGATGTTCTGTGGTCCATGTTTACATTATATTATCAACTGTTTACATTATATTATCAACACTTTATATGGCTTATAACTGATTTGTAGTGCTTCCAGATGCTTATCACAGTGCGTTAGATGCTTTGGGTTTGAATTTTTTCAGCTTTGTCTTTTGCTATTTTAGTGGCAGAGACATTTTTGAGAATTTTCCACTGTTTTAAAAAATGCAAAAACGTGTTACACGAAGTCAATCATGCGAATGCTTGACACTCCCATATGTACAATCCTACTAGATCTACATGAGATGAATATCTATCATGTCAGTGCTCCAAGAAAATAAAATTGGGGACTAGCCCAGGGCAAGTAGATTTCAAAAGTCCACTTGCCCCGTCTGAAAAGTCACTTGCCCTGATATTTTTAACTTGCCCCGAAATTGTTATTTAATACCAATGAATAGATGCTGATACATAATTTTTGTCGATATTGAATATTTTGCTTTTTTTATAATTAATAATACACAGTCATGTGATTAGAATCAAACAATAAGCTTCTATTTTCCATTATTTTCCTTTTATTTCGCCATCTGAAAACAGGTGCGCGTTCCCGGAGTTTAGCAGCTTGCATTTGTGAGTAAGCATTGATTGCAAAGCATTTTTATGATACAGATCGACTAAAATGAACTAAAAATAGAAAACGATTATACAGAAATTCATTAAAAAATAAGAATATGAAAATGAAATCACCGTTCAAACTGTTAATATACGAATGATCTTTCTTCTTCTGTCCAACATGACAAATTTGTGTGCCCAATCAATGTCAATATGAAAGCTGTAATGAGATCGTTCAAATCATGTAATCAACCAATGAAATGCTCGCTTTCAAACTGATGAACTTGAATCAAGGGAGAGAACTTTTTATTTTTCAACATGCGGCTTCAAATTACACACGATCAAACACGATTTCGTGTTGAATTTTAGTTAGTTTGATCATCTTTGTTAAACTAGCCTGACGGGCAACCATTTTTAGCTCGACTGATCAGAGATCAGCAGAGCTTATGCCGTGGTGCGGCGTCCGTCGTCCGTCCATCCGTCCGTCCGTCCGTCTGTCCGTAAACTTTTTTTGTAGCGACTACTCCTCTGAAACTACCTAATGGATTTTCATGAAACTTTAAAGAAATGTTGCCCATCAAGTCTAGTTGATCCTAGCAAAAATTCATGTTGATGTGAAATCCAAGATGGCCGCCAAATCTAAAAATAGGTTTTTAAAAAACAAGTTTGTAGCGACTACTGCTTGAAAACTCTAAGTGATATTGATATGGGACTTTTTCTAAAATGATCAGCATGACATGATGTTGGTCCTTGTCGAAAATCATTTTGATTCGACATTAAACATGGCTGCCAGTGGCCATCTTTGTTTACATAGAGTTATATAATGAAAACTTGTAGCGACTACTCCTCTGAAACTACTTGATGGATTTTCATGAAACTTCACAGGAATGTTGCTCTTGATGTCTAATTGATCCTAGCAAAATTTCAGGTCGGCCGGAAATTCAAGATGGCCGCCACGGCTAAAAGTAGTTTTTTAAAAAATAAGTTTGTAGTGACTACTTCTTGAAAACTATAAGTGATATTGATATGGGACTTTTTCTAAAATGATCAGCTTGACATGATGGTTATCCGAGTTGAACATTATTTTGATTCAACGTTAAACATGGCTGCCAATGGCCATCTTTGTTTACATAGAGTTATATAATGAAAACTTGTAGCGACTACTCCTCTGAAACTACTTGACGGATTTTCATGAAACTTCACAGGAAAGTTGCTCTTGATGTCTAATTGATCCTAGCAAAATTTCAGGTCGGCCGGAAATTCAAGATGGCCGCCACGGCTAAAAATAGATTTTCATAATACAAGTTTGTAGCGACTACTTCTTGAAAACTATAAGTGATATTGATATGTGTCTTTTTCTCAAATGATCAGCATGACATGATGTTGGTCCTTGTCAAAAATCGTTTTGATTCGATATAAACATGGCTTTCAGCGGCCATCTTTGTTTATATAGAGTTATATAATGAAAACTTGTAGCAACTACTCCTCTGAAACTGCTTGACGGATTTTCATGAAACTTCACAGGAATGTTGCTCTTGATGTCTAATTGATCCTAGCAAAATTTCAGGTCGGCCGGAAATTCAAGATGGCCGCCACGGCTAAAAATAGATTTTCATAATACAAGTTTGTAGCGACTACTTCTTGAAAACTATAAGTGATATTGATATGGGACTTTTTCTAAAATGATCAGCATGACAAGATGTTGGTCCTTGTCAAAAATCGTTTTGATTCGATATAAACATGGCTGTCAGCGGCCATCTTTGTTTACATAGAGTTATATAATGAAAACTTGTAGCGACTACTTCTCTGAAACTACTTGACGGATTTTCATGAAACTTCAGAGGAATGTTGCTCTTGATGTCTCATTGATCCTAGCAAATTTCAGGTCAGCCGGAAATTCAAGATGGCCGCCACGGCTAAAATACATTTTCAAAAAACAAGTTTGTAGCGACTACTTCCTGAAATCAAAATCTAATCAGTAGAGCTTCAAGGTCATTGACCTCTTGTTAATGTCCGTAATTTAAAAAAGTAGGCCAATCTTTAGGAAAGTGGTGGTCCTTCTTAAAATCAGGTGGCCTCGGGCCAACGGACCTGCATTAGTGTCGAAACCTGGTTAGGGGGCTATTTTCATCCAGGAACAACGTAAACATTTGTATGACTACATTAAAATGAATACATCCTAATCACAGATAAAATCACGAACAACAGAAATATTACAAAATCATAGATTCTGCGAGTCCGATTTCAACAAATTTAAGTTTTGAAATATAAGCTCTAAGCAACTTCTACCAAATTTGTTACAGGTTACATTGCGCCATTGATTTTCCTTCTTTGTTTTATATAGGACGAATGTATATCAAGAGATAAAAAATGCGCATTTTTCTCCGTAGAAAATTTTAAAACACATATCAATCAAACGATCGAGCGTCCGCCAATATAAAAATGCAATAAAAACAGGGGGTCATATATCATGTAAGAACAAGCCAATCTGTTGAATGACGTCACGTTCTATTTTGACATGTCACAGATAGATTTACCCCATTTCTACTTTCGCTTTACTGTCTATGTCAATTATAATTAAATAACTCAAACAAACACTAATCAATGTTCACAACACATCATTTGGCTCAATTATAGGTAATAATAACAAAAAGCAATCAAAAGTATGCATTTTGTATCACTAGTAAGGCAGGGAAACGTTTTTTATTAGGCACTATTTGACTATACACCACGGAAGCACAAACGCAATGGTGCAATGTAACCTTAAAGAGAACCACACAAATTTCATATTTTTTAAATGTAAAGTTTTCATATTCTCAGCTATATATCATGCTCAAAAATGCATAATTTGTGCAAATCGAACAATCATTGACCGAGATATGGACATTTGAAGATGCATAGAAAAAGTTGAAATTTACCTAATTCAAAGACTTTTTTCTTTAGTTTTACTCTATTTGAATTGTCATATGAAATAACATTTCTTGGCAATATACTTGACAAATGTGACAAATTATCAAAATAATTCAATAAACATCAATAAAACATGCATTTTAGTAACCAGCAGGACTTTGCATAATTATTATGTACAATATTCAGATTTGCACACCAAAACGTGTTTTCTTAGTAAAATTCCATCAATTTGTGGCATATTATCTATTTTTAGTTGAGTATACACATTCAACCATGCCACAAATTCCACTAAAATCAAAATTTATAATAGCCATACGCTACAAAGTCAGTGTTTTTATGTATATTAATAATATTTTACAAGTTAAACCCTTCTAAAAACTGTTCACAATATCCTATTTTTGGGGGGTAGGGGAAAGATTTAGTGGTGGCAAACCTACCAAACTGTTTTTTTTTTAAGATAAAGTTTTGAAAACATGTTCCACAAACAGCAGCCTACATTTCCATACCAAAGAATTAAACTTCAGTTAAAGAAATAGCCTAGGCACGCCATTTTAAGACCCACAAAAAGCTGAAACTCGAAATTACGGCTGTTAGACACGAAAACTGACTAAATATACTCAAAACCGATATAAAAGCACATGCAGTGTCTGTTTCAGAGCTCTGCTTACTAGTTTTCATCTGAAATTCGACCTTAAGTACGAATCCGAGAGAGATCGATTTATCCCATTTAGCTCTCTTTAGGTTACATTGCACCATTGATTTTCCTTCTTTGTTTTATATAGGACGAATGTATATCAAGAGATAAAAAATGCGCATTTTTCTCCATAGAAAATTTTAAAACACATATCAATCAAACGATCGAGCGTCCGCCAATATAAAAATGCAATAAAAACAGGGGGTCATGTATCATGTAAGAACAAGCCAATCTGTTGAATGACGTCACGTTCTATTTTGATCCGTTACAGATAGATTTACCCCATTTCTACTTTCGCTTTACTGTCTATGTCAATTATAATTAAATAACTCTAATCAATGTTCACAACACATCATTTGGCTCAATTATAGGTAATAATAACAAAAAGCAATCAAAAGTATGCATTTTGTATCACTAGTAAGGCAGGGAAACGTTTTTTATTAGGCACTATTTGACTACACACCACGGAAGCACAAACGCAATGGTGCAATGTAACCTACAGGAAGAAGATAAAGAGAAAGTTGACGGTGTACATGTACAAACAACTGCAGCGTGAGAATTACTCAATTAAGCAAACACTTCAATACGTTTCCTCCAATAACCTTGACTAATATGAACTAAGGTAAAACCTTGAGGCGAGCACAGAAAATGTGAAAGTAAATTTTAGACAGATAAAACTCCATGAAAGAACAATGCAAATAACTTGTCAAATTGAAAGCAACACAATAATGAGGTCCTCTCAGGGGTTTTGGGGAAAATGGCCATTTATATTTGGTGAACAAGGGAACAATGGCTGTTATTTTCAGGGAAAAAGAGAACATTGACACATATTTTTAGGTAAGGGAACAATGGAACATGACTTTACAGGAAATAAAATTCTAACATCTAGTTTTAATATTAAAAAAAAAATCACAAAAAGTTAACATTTCAAACAATATTTTTGTGATGACAGTGTACTGTAGGCCAGAATGAATTTTGGGGAACATTAGCAAATCTTTTAAACATTAAAAATTCTTTTAGAGAACAGGGGTACATTGGACAAATAATTTTGGGGAACAAAGCAAAATAGTTGTGGGGAACACTGACTCATATTTTCAGGGAACAAAGGAAGATGTACCCCTTCCATCCTCCTGGGGGCCTCAATAATAATAAGAAGAATGAATAAATCATTAAATGTAATGTACATTATTGCATTTACCGTATTGTTCATACTGAACAGGCAAAATAAAACAGGCAAAAATATGTTTAAAACGTTTTTTGATTGTGATAATAATGAATTCAAGTATATATACTCAGTCGCAAAAGAAAATTTGCACTTTCAACATTTTACTTTACACCCCTATCCTTTTTATCAAGCAACAGTCCTTAATGATTCAACCTATTGAAAAACAAATGACAGCATGATATTGGCAATAGAATGATAACAATTTTGGTACCAAACATGACGTATATTTATACATTTTATTCTAAAAAAAACTCATTGCACACTTTCTTTCACAACTGAGCTGTATACACTTTCTTTTGCAACTCAGTATATTTAGATTAAAACGTTTTAGACTAGCTTGAAAGAAACTAAACTGCCAAATTCAGCATTTACCTCACTGCTTCAATTATACACTGTCGTGATATAACTAAACTGAAAGATTGTTAACTTTATACATATACATACATTGTTCCAATTGCTTTTTTACATTTTTTTTTCTTTTTGCCAGAAATGTTGATATTTTCTATGTTATTATTTTTAATATTACTAACTATATGCAAACTGACCTGTGTATTTAGCCGATAACACTAAATATGATTCACAAATAGATGAGAGATAGGGATAATTGTTTTAATTTTAACACCACAGTCCATCTGTCCTGATCTTACCTTGAATAAGAACCGTCTGTACAAGATGGCAAGTTGCATTCACTTCAGTGCATGGGTTTGAAGAAATCCAATCTGTGTGTGACCCAATGGGCCACTCCTAAAAGATGCTAGTGTCACCATCCAATGCTGGTTGTAAATGCCTGACAGAGTAATGCAACTATCAGTCACAGACAACCATTTAAATATAAACAAAGGATAGATGACTCTTTTCTTGAAGATGTTCAGTGTGCAACCCTTCTGTAGTGTAAATCTCATTTTTGCTTTTCACTGAAAAAGCAGTTCCAGTACATCCTGGTGTTTCATCTCTGTTCTGGTCTGTTGTGTTCCGGTGAATCGTACCACTGGTCCATAATTATGTCATAAAACAAATACAAACAATTCCGGTTTTTAAATTCTATAATGAGGTCATCAACTCACAAAAGAAAAGTGTTCGTCCGAAGTGAAAGCTATTATAATCGATTTGTCCACAATTAATCATTTAAACTAGCTCAACATCAACTCACAAAAGTGTTAGTACAAAGTAAAAGCAATCCGAGTCTTCCAGAAATTACCTGAGTTGTCACCAGTCGTCTGCAAATAATGTCAATATTTACTACTGTTACGTCACTGATTTTAACACGCGCTAATTTGCATAATCTTGAAAGTTTCCGGCCTAGACAATTTAATGTTCAAATTGGGTGTTTACAAATAAAATGTATATCAATTTATTCACTCACATATGCTGCTAGTGTTGTTTTAACATTGTGCGCTCTGCAATTGTTGACATGTTCAGCATATTCCTGCATTTGTTGTCATTTTGAAATTTCCCACGAAAACCACATATTTGCTAGAAAGCCTTAGTTTCGCATTTGAACTCTTTAAATATTCTGCCGCACATATTCTATAGGACTTTGTCAAGGAGTCAGAGAGCCTTTCAAATTATTTCTGAAACTCTACTCTAACCAGTCATAATGGAAACGTTGCACAGAAAACTGTTTTAAAGAAAACAAATCAGAATTTCGAAACTAAAACTCCTATAGTGGCAGCCGGTGTCTGCGTTAGAAATGCTTAAAGCGTGACATCGACGATTTACCATCAAAATCGAGACGCATAGATTAGCAATTATCTATGTAAAGTTTGCTTGCGCTCGAAGTGCCTTTGGCACTTCTCGCTAGCTGTGCTCGCTATAATATAGATTATAGTCAGTAATATCAATGAAACTTAGCAAGGATGATCAGTATCAAGCCTAGTTTGTTCATAACGTCGCCGTGTTCCGGTTGAAATTGGCAGAGTTATGGCCCTTTAAAGGTTTTAATACACAAACTTTGTATAGACTAGTTCTGCTGAACCCCTGGCTGGATTTCAACGAAACTTGACGCAAATGATCAGTACCAAGCCTAGTTGCGCTTATTATTGCCATGTTCCAGTTTATTGATTTTTGGCCCCTTAAACACAAACTTTATCCGGACTAGTTATCCCGAACCTCTGGCTGGATTTCAATGAAACTTGGCTGGAATGTTCAGTACCAAGCCTAGTTGCGAATATCATTGTTGTGTTCCAGTTCAATGATATTTGGTGGAGTTGAGGCTCTTTAAAACTGTTTTAATACACAAACTTTATTTGGACTTGTTCTCCTCAACCGCTCTTCGGCTTAAAATGAAACTTGGTTGCGTACATCATTGTCTTGTTCGGGTTGAATGATTTTTGGTGAAGTTATGGCCCTTTAAAGGTTTTAATACATAAGATTTGTCACGACTACTTCTCCTGATCCCCTGCCTGGATTTCCATGAAACTTGGTAGGGATGACCATTACCAAGCCTAGTTGCGCATACCTTTGTCGTTTTCCAGTTGAATGATTTTTTGCGGATTTATGGCCCTTTCTCCTGTAGGGGAGACCTATGATTTTATTAAAAACAACCCATTGTTTCAGCCTAAGGGTTTTCAGCAATAGCATGAGCACTTTCATAAATACGGCCAAACATAATATATCAATATATCATTAGAACTGGAATTTTTAGTGGTAAATAAAAATACCTTACTTTTCAAAATCGGTAGAGAAATATTCCATGTAAATTCTTTGTTGCTGGGGCAGCAGAAAATTATGAACAATAGTTCTAATTTAGTTTATAGTTATTTAGGGACTCGAGGCACAATAATTATATAAAATGGGTTTTGACGCCTGCATAAAGGGGCCCCCTCTACAGGCGGTCAACACCTATTTAAACAATTGTTGTGCCTCTAGTCACTAAATAACCATACCAAATTAGAACTAGGGCCTCTTGTTTAAATTGTTATCATGGGTCAAGGGTTTAAGTTTCTGTTGTGGGTGTTGTTGTTTTGTGATTTTATTTTGCAATGTTTTAAAAGAGTACTGATGGGAATTTTATGACAACAGCCCTTGTTATAAGAGCCATTTTAGCCAGTAGAGTGTCCACAGGCCCTCTTTGGCCTCTTGTTCAATATTGTTACACATAACTTGGTATATGTAATCGAATTAAAGTGTCATTTTTCCATACTTTTGCGGATTAATTAGTACAATGGTCGTCTATGAAAGAGATTCACAGCATGTCAAATAATGTATTATTTAAAACTGGACGTCTTCCCTGGGGTTGGGGTTGGAGGGGGTGGGTGGTGGGGGTCTGGGTAACAGGGGCTCAACATTTTGATGAAGGGATTACAGTGTATAATAATATGTTTTTCTCCTGTATGTGTTGTGGTGGTTGTGGGTGTGGTGGGGTGGGGGTGGCGGGGTTGGGGGTGAGGTTGTAAGGGGCATCAAAAGGTTCAATATACACAAAATTCAACTGCAGTGTCATTTTTAGCTCGACTGATCAGAGATCAGCAGAGCTTATGCCGTGGTGCGGCGTCCGTCGTCCATCTGTCCGTCTGTCCGTAAACTTTTATTTGTAGCGACTACTCCTCTGAAACTACTAGATGGATATTCATGAAACTTTACAGAAATGTTGCCCATGAAGTCTAGTTGATCCTAGCAAAAATTCATGTTGATGTGAAATCCAAGATGGCCGCCAAAGCTAAAAATAGATTTTTAAAATACAAGTTTGTAGCGACTACTTCTTGAAAACTCTAAGTGATATTGATATGGGACTTTTTCTAAAATGATCAGCATGACATGATGTTGGTCCTTGTCGAAAATCGTTTTGATTCGGCGTTAAACATGGCTGCCAGCGGCCATCTTTGTTTACATAGAGTTATATAATGAAAACTTGTAGCGACTACTCCTCTGAAACTACTAGACGAATTTTCATGAAACTTCACAGGAATGTTGCTCTTGATGTCTAATTGATCCGAGCAAAATTTCAGGTCGGCCGGAAATTCAAGATGACCACCACGGCTAAAAATAAATTTTCAAAATACAAGTTTGTAGCGACTACTTCTTGAAAACTCTAAGTGATATTGATATGGGACTTTTTCTAAAATGATCAGCATGACATGATGTTGGTCTTTGTCAAAAATCGTTTTGATTCGACGTTAAACATGGCTGCCAGCGGCAATCTTTGTTTGCATAGAATTATATAGTAAAAACTTGTAGCGACTACTCCTCTGAAACTACTAGGCAGATTTTCATGAAACTTTACAGGAATGTTGCTCTAATGTCTAATTGATCCTAGCAAAATTTCAGGTCGGCCGGAAATTCCAGATGGCCGCCATGGCTAAAAATAGATTTTCAAAATACAAGTTTGTAGCGACTACTTCTTGAAAACCATAAGTGATATTGATATGGGACTTTTTCTAAAATGATCAGCATGACATGATGTTGGTCCTTGTCAAAAATCGTTTTGATTCAATGTTAAACATGGCTGTCAGCGGCCATCTTTGTTTACATAGAGTTATATAATGAAAACTTGTAGCGACTACTCCTCTGAAACTACTTGACGGATTTTCATGAAACTTCACAGGAATGTTGCTCTTGATGTCTAATTGATCCTAGCAAAATTTCAGGTCGGCCGGAAATTCAAGATGGCCGCCACGGCTAAAAATAAATTTTCAAAAAACAAGTTTGTAGCGACTACTTCCTGAAATCAAAATCAATCAGTAGAGCTTCAAGGTCATTGACCTCTTGTTTTTTTGTTTTTTTTTAAACTGGCAAATATACAAGTATACTCCTCTGAAAATACAAAGCATATCAAACAATTCAGTGTTTCCACCTTAGAGGTGTGCCGAGGTGGGGGAATGGGGCTGGGTGTTTGTGTGGGGTGAGGGTGGGGATGGGGGGAGGGTGGAGGGGGGGGTTGTGGGGGGAGAGAGATAAATTGGTGAAATATCTATTTTTCTTCTCAATATAATGTAATGGTTTTGGGAATATCAGTATAATTTGCTCCAGGCTCACAATGGGACTCTGGGATAGGGGCCAAAAGTGCAAATGCACAAATACCCTAAATATTTTTTATTAATTTACAGTATCATGCATGTAGACACAAAAGCATAAGTAGTACTATTTCTGATCTGAGTATCAAAGAACAATCAAAACAATTACATGTAAAATTGATACAGGGTTAAAGGGAATTGACCTGTGTGAAGAAAATATGAGTATTTGCAATGCCTTGCCGTCAAATTCATTCTAGTTAAATTATGTTAAAACCAATGATTTTTTAGCTCTACTGATCAAAGATCAGTGGAGCTTATGCGGTATCCGTCGTCCGTCTGTCCGTAAACTTTTTTTTGTAGCAACTTCTCCTCTGAAACTACTGGATGGATTTTCATGAAACTTTACAGAAATGTTGCCCATGATGACTAGTTGATCCTAATAAAAATTTACATTGATGTGAAATTCAAGATGGCCGCCAAAAGCTAAAAATAGATTTTTAAAAAACAAGTTTGTAGCGACTACTTCTTGAAAACTATAAGTGATATTGATATGGGACTTTTTCTAAAATGATCAGCATGACATGGTGTTGGCCGTTGTTGAAAATCATTTGATTCTGCGTTAAATATGGCTGCCAGTGGCCATCTTTGTTTACATATAGTTATATAGTAAAACCTTTTAGCGACTTCTCCTCTGAAACTACTTTTCAAATTTTTATGAAACTTTACTGGAATGTTGCTCTTGATATTTAGTTGATCCTAGCAAAATTTCAGGTTGGCTGGAAATTCAAGATGGCCACCTCGGCTAAAAATAGATTTTTAAAAAACAAGTTTGTAGTGATTACTTCTTGAAAACTATAAGTGATATTGACATGGGACTTTTTCTTAAATGATCAGCATGACATGATGTTGGTCCATGTTGAAAATTAAATTTGAATGCCAGGGGCCATCTTTGTTTACATAGAGTTATATAGTAAAAACCTGTAGCGACTACTCCTCTGAAACTACATGATGGATTTTCATGAAACTTCACAGGAATGTTGCTCTGGATGTCTAGTTAATCCTAGTAAAATTTCAGGTTGGCCGGAAATTCAAGATGGCTGCCACGGGTAAAAATTGATTTTTAAAAAACAAGTTTGTAGCGACTACTTCTCGAAAACTGTAAGTGATATTGATATGGGACTTTTTCTACAATGATCAGCATGACGTGATGTTGGTCCTTGTTGAAAATCATTTTGATTCAACATTAAACATGGCTGCCCGTGGCCATCTTTGTTTACATAGAGTTATATAGTAAAAACTTGTAGCGACAACTCCTCTGAAACTACATGATGAAACTTCACAGGAATGTTGCTCTTGATGTCTAGTTGATTCTAGCAAAATTTCAGGTTGACCAGAAATTCAAGATGGCCACCATAGCTAAAAATAGATTTTTAAAAAGCAAATTTGTAGCGACTACTTCTTGAAACTATCAGTGATATTGATATGGTACTTTTTCTAAAATGATCAGCATGACATGATGCTGGTCTTCGTTGAAAATCTTGATTCAACATTAAACATTTTGCCAGTGGCCATCTTTGTTTACAAAGAGTTATATATAAAAACTTGTAACGACTACTCTGAAACTACTTGACAGATTTTCATGAACATTACGTGGTCCGAGTATTAACTTTCATACCACAACCAACCACTTCTCCAAGAAGCGAAAACGAGGTTGGCTGGGGTATGAAATAAAACCTTAATTTTGGCTTAATAAAGTTTGCATATTGTAAAATTAAAACATTTAGTAAGTAATCTTAAAGAAGTTATCACATTCTTTTCAGTAAAAGATCTTGTTAAACATGTTTTATTGTCGAAATATCTGTTTTAAATCCTGCTAATACAAGCTTTCCCATAGCTTAATGGAATTAAGGCGGGACCACGTAATGACTTCACAGGAATGCTAGTCTAGCTATCAGAACCTATCAGTAGAGCTTCAAGGTCATTGACCTCTTGTTTCTAGCTATTCTGTATACTAAAAGTGCAATATGTTATGTCTTGAAAATGCTAAAATCATTTTCGGCCTAAACCCCTGCCCCATGACCATGCTGGGGACCTGCAGCCCCAATACCCCCAGGCAAAATGTTCAGGATTGAGGATTTCACTCGGTTATCACCCCTGAGTTTGTGACAGAGGATGGACACAGTATGCAGTTGTGATGCTATGGCAAGCCAAAATATATATCTATCAGTTGTGATACAGTGGAAAGTCATCAGAATGTCTATCAGTTGGGATACTATGACAGTGAGAATGTTTATCAGTTGGGATACTATGACAGTGAGAATGTTTATCAGTTGTGATACCATGACAGTGAGAATGTCTATCAGTTGTGATACTATGACAGTCTGAATGTCTATCAGTTGTGATACTATGACAGTCTGAATGTCTATCAATTGTGATACTATGACAGTCTGCATGTCTATCAGTTGTGATACCATGACAGTGAGAATGTCTATCAGTTGTGATACTATGACAGTCTGAATGTCTATCAGTTGTGATACTATGACAGTCTGAATGTCTATCAGTTGTGATACTATGACAGTGAGAATGTTTATCAGTTGTGATACCATGACAGTGAGAATGTCTATCAGTTGTGATACTATGACAGTCTGAATGTCTATCAGTTGTGATACTATGACAGTGAGAATGTATATCATTTGTGATACCATGACAGTGAGTATGTCTATCAGTTGTGATAGTATGACACTTAGAATGACTATCAGTTGTGATACCATGCCATTGAGAATGTCTATTATTTATTTTCAGGAAACTGTCATGAATCACCTCATCATCGATCTTTTCACAGAGTTTACTCTGCGAGAACGCCGGGCAGCACTTCAGAAGGAGGCTCTGGAACTCACGTCATATATTAAACAGAATCAGGATGTCACCCACTCATTGGTTAATATGTGTCAAAGGTGAGATCTACGGTTTATTTTATATATTGTTTAAACAAACAACCAAAAGTATTAATTTCCTGATGTTCACCATCAAAACAACCACCCACCACCAAAACAACCACCCACCACCATCAAAACAACCACCCACCACCATCAAAACAACCAACCACCACCTTCAAAACAACAACCAACCACCATAAAAACAATCACCCACCATCAAACGACCACCCACCACCATCAAAACAACCAACCACCACCTTCAAAACAACCACCAACCACCATAAGAACAATCACCCACCATCAAAACAACCACCCACCACCATCAAAACAACCAACCACCACCATCAAAACAACCAACCACCACCTTCAAAACGACCACCAACCACCATAAAAACAATCACCCACCATCAAAACAACCTCCCACCACCATAAAAACAATCACCCACCATCAAAACAACCACCCACCACAATCAACTTCTGTATAAAATGACTATCAACTTCACTGAGATATATGCAATTCCCAGCTGGCATATGCTTTCAGTATGTCAGTCTGGAATGTTCAGTATGTCAGTCTGGAATGTTCAGTATGTCAGTCTGGAATGTTCAGTATGTCAGTCTGGAATGTTCAGTATGTCAGTCTGGAATGTTCAGTATGTCAGTCTGGAATGTTCAGCAGATGGAAAAAAACAAGGCAACTTGCACATCAAGTGATTACTGCAAAAGAGAAAAAGCACCTGTCAACAACTATAATAGCACCCAGTAGTAAAACTATAACTAGAACGAATTTGACGGCGTGCCATCGCAAATACCTTTGTTTTCTTCACATTGGTCAATTCCCTTTAACTCCGTATCCATTTTACATGTAATTGTTTTGATCGTTCTTTGATACTCAGATCAGAAATAGTACTATTTATATTTTTCTGTATACATGTATGACACTGTAAATGAATAAAAAATAAAAAAAAAAGGGTAATAGAGAAAAAATTGAAGATATATGAACAATATAATTCAAGTCCATGGTGACCCCTATCCAAGTCCATGGACCCTGAGCAATTATACTGATATTCCCAAAATCATTACATTTTATTGAGAAAGAAAAATAGATATTTGACCAAAATTTACCTCTCTCTCCTCCAACCCCCACCCCCCCACACACACATACCATCATGCCCCATTCCCCCCTCGGCACACCTCTAGGTGGAAATGTTTGATATGCTTCGTCTTTTCAGAGGAGTGTACCCACACCCCATCCCAACACCCATCCAACCACCCATCACAACAGAAGAAAAACATTATATACACTGTAACCCCTCATTGGAGACATAATTAAAAAAATAATTGACCCCCTGTTATTCTCTTCCAACAACCACCCCTCTCCAACCCCAACCCCAGGGAAGACATCCGAGTTTTAAATAATAAATCATTTGACATTCTATTTGATGTCTTTCTTTCATAGACGACTATTATCTAGTTGGTTTGAGTGTTTATATTAACGAAAGTTTGATTTGTTTTAAAGCCAGCCAAACTTGAGCCAAATACATACCTATATCTTGGTAATCTTGGTAATTTAATTAAAGACACTTTATATCAAACTAGTTTGATCTCATGGATGCCATATAGCCAGTAGAGTGATAGAGGCATCTAAATGTCTTCAATTACCAAGATATATATGGGGAGGGATGTATTTGGCTCAAACTCAAATTTGGCTAGCTTTTAAACAAATCAAACTTTCATTATTATAAATGCTCAAACCAAGTTTGATGGTAGGTAATATTGAACAATGGTAATTGTAGGGAATATTGAACAATGGTAATTGTAGGGAATATTGAACAATTGGTAATTGT